>JACDJE010002446.1:171047-199939 GCA_016647715.1 Pavo muticus
CTTCCCTTCCCTTCCCTTCCCTTCCCTTCCCTTCCCTTCCCTTCCCTTCCCTTCCCTTCCCTTCCCTTCCCTTCCCTTCCCTTCCCTTCCCTTCTTTTATTCTTCACTTGTTAAAATACGTGTTGCCTCTCCCTAGTATGATGCCTATTCTTCCATCTGTAGCCTATTCCTACATTTCAGTCTCTACCATTTCCTTATGCCCATCATCTCTTTCTGTGGGTAGCTTTATATATATATATATATAATAAAATGACTGGTTGAAATTCATTTTCATCAAAAATCATTTAGGATGGAAAAGACGTTTAAGATCATCAAGCCCAATGATCAAATTACCTAATTTTTTTGAGGTGTGATGTAAAAAACCCCTTATTTTTCCCTCTTTAAATCTTTGAGAATTTCAGTCAGATCAGTCAATCTATCCTGTTCGTTTATAATCTTTGACAATCCAATATCATCATGTTGTTTTCTATCATGAATCTCAAGCCTTTGAGTGGCTTATTTTCCACAGATGAATCAAATCCAGAGCAATAATACCCCAGTGGGCTTTTCTGTAATTTGAGAAAAGCACATGTAGCAGTGCATCTCACCTTTTGTCTTTGGGGGTATATATTATCAAAATAATGACTGTTAGTCAGGATGAAATATGAGTATGCAATATACACACATGCCCAGGCTTTAGAAGGACTCCCAGAAGCAGAAGCAGATGAAGAATATAGTGTGCTTTAGCTTACTTCCTAGACTGGTTAGCCCAGGGAGCAGAGCAGCAGAGCATGGTGCTGAGCATTCCTGCCATGCTGTAAGGCTACAGTCAATCTCATCAGAGAGACCTGGAACCTGGGTAGTATGATGCAGGCATTCTGAAAATAAATCTAGTACTGTGCTTACTGGAATATTTTCTATAATAATTGGGAAAGAAACTAGTTGCTGTGACTTGTACTGCCAACTGGAAAAGGGAAAAAAGGAAATATTAAAAAAAACCCAAACATGTATAAATATAATATTTTACATGCATATGTGTACTCATATAAATATAAAATACATACAAAATATGTAGCCTATGGAAGGATGTTATGTTTTTTGCCTTAGAGATGTAATTCCTGTGCAGTATGGTACAATCAGGAAAGTTCTACCTAAAATGTATACTGAAAGGTACTTTTTCAAAGTACATATGACATGCATGCAAATCTCTCATTATTAGACTGCATTTCAGTGTATAGATTATGGTGTATAGTATTTTCCCTATGAAAGACTGCAGGAGATGATCAGTCAGCACTGTCAATAGTCTGAAACAAGATTTAGCCAAATCGGGAAAATTAAAGAATTTGCCCAACCTACATATGAAGTCCCTGGCAGATCTTCACATGTAGCCCATGTAAGAGACCACAGTGCAGCAGTGGATACGGCCTGAAGAAGGCTGTAGCCATGGAGAGCCCCTCCAGGAGCAGGCCCCAGGCCAGGGCTGCAGTCCATGGAGAGGACCTTGCATTCCCCAGGAGGTCTGGGGAAGCCATAATAGGGACCCATGCTGGAGGAGTCTGATCCTGAAGTGTAGGCCCCATTGTATGGAACCATATGAGAGAATTTATTGAAGAACAGACCACAGCACTCATTCCCCATTTCTCTATAAAAGAAATACTGAGAGATATGGAACTGTAAGCCTGGAGAAGAGAAGACAGACAGGGGATCTTATCAACACTTCTAGAGGGTGAGTGTCAAGTGGCTGAGACCAGACTCCTTTTGCTGGTGCCCAGAAACAGGACAAGGGGCAACAGACACAAATTTGAAAACAGGAAGTTCTATATGAACATGAGAAAATGTCTTTTCTTTGAGCACTATTATAGAGCACTGGAACAAGCTACCCAGAGACGTCATAGAGTCTTTTTCTCTGGAGATATTAAAAACCCACCTGGATGCTTTCCTATGCAACCTATTCTAGCAAACCTTCTTTAGCAGAGGGGGTGGACTAGATGATCTCCAGAGGTCCTTTCCAACCCTTTTGAGCCTGTGATTCTATGATTACCTTGCAGTGGTTGGGAAGATCATGGAAGATGGGGTGGAAGGTGTTTTTAGTCTACTTTTTAGCTTCTCACTGCTCTCATCTGTTAGAAATAAACAGCAAATTATATTAACCTCCTTACTTTAAGCCTGTTTTGCCTGTGATAGTAATTGGTAAGTGATTTCTATGTCTTTATCTCAATCCATGTGTCTTTTCTTTTCACTGTATTTTTTTCTCTCTGCCTTGAGGAGTGTCAGAGTGATGTAGTAGAGCAGAGCTATCTACCAGTGTGGAACCGCAACCAGATGAAACTCTGAATTAGAGAAAACTTGACAGGAACTTTTAAAATTTAAACTGGGCTCAGAGAGCAAGAAGAACTAATACAAATAATATAACTTGCACCCAGTCTATTGCACGTAATATAATTCATAGTTTATATAAAACATTAAACAAACAAACAAACAAACAAAAACAGGAAAAGAAATGAAGTGGCAAGTAGATCTAGGAAAAGGATGGATGTTTCTTCTAACCATGTCTTGACAAAAAGGCTTATCATCTTACTCCCAAAGGCAAGATAAAAAAAGAAAAGATACAGAAAAATAGCGGTCTCTGGTGTGCTAACCCCACACATCCCAAAGACATCAGGAACACTTATATCCATTCTGCTCTTTGAGAAATGAAACTTGAAATCCTGTAAACTGAAACAAAGCAGAAAATCTTACAAGCTATGCACCACTTCTTCACTACTCAGTGGCCTCACAGTAATGAAAGGTCAAGATCAGCGATCATCTATCTCCATAATTTCAGTCACAATTGGCAAAAACAATTTAGAACCTGCCAGGAAGTTAAATTGAACTCATTCTCTGGGAAAGAGGTGTCTGTCTGCTATGATTTCTTTACCCTACTACAACAACTAAGAAATTCAATCATATTTGTTACTTACTACTGTTATTACATTCCTGCAACTTGCATGCCAATGTATTTTTAAGTAATTTTTCTCTACCTCAGACTACAGTTTAAAAAGTTCGAAATCTAGGTAAAAGAAACATCACAAAAATGCATTCAGTTACCTCTGAGATTAGAGTTTTGAAAAAATTATGAGTGTTAGTAGAGCACAGTTTTGATGATACTGAATGCCTGGCTTCTAGTAACGCTGAAGCATTTTTAGCGTTGAATGATATTTTTGGATGTCATAAAACTGAACTAGGCATATATTCTAGTGGAAAACGAGCAACTTTTGGAAAGAAAACAAAATGCTTGTGTATTTTCAAATAAACTAATTGAAATACAATTATTAGCTGATCAGCTGTTTTTTTTGTTTTGTTTTGTTTTGTTTTGTTTTGACATGCTTGAAAGAGAAAAAATACAAAAATGATTAGTCTAATACTACTGAGAAAGATCTCCTTTTAACCATCATTTAAGATATTTAAGGTATGGCATTACAAACTCTTTATCTACACAAGTTACAATTTGTAGTGTCTGATGTCTGCCTAAAATCAAATTGTGGTGGAAAATTTCAGTTGATATTTTCAGACCAGGATGCAAGTTCTTTTAGAAATGAAAGTGTGGGTAGCATTAACACTGAGAGCATAATTAGGGTTTGGATTGGTGAAATAAATTCCAGGGTCTCCAGCATTTCCATGTGACTCCAAAGGCTGCTTAGGCTGTGGGAGATCCCAGGCAGAGTGCTAACGGCTATCTCTGAGCATTTCTGTCAATTGTAACTCTATGGACAAGAACTTGCAATCTAGGAAACATGAGGTAAAAGGCAACCTGCATTAAATAAAAACTAGCTACATCCAAGGAAACAAAAGTTAGACGTCTAAACCTGAGCTCATCTAGTTTATCTCAGAAGCTTGTTAATGTAGAGTTCTTACAGGTTAAGGTTATGTAACACAGTGTTAATTCCTTACCTTAAGAGTCCCTCACTATTAGGGAACTGATTATTCCCTGATAAGTTTTAGCTGTTTAGAAAATACTAAGTAGAAAACTGTAAACTCAATTTTAATTAGCAGAAAACCTTGTCACAAAACAAACAAACAAACAAACAAACAAACAAAACAGAAGAATGCAACATGTCTGGGAAACTTTTTTTAAAAAATAATATTTGCATTGTACGTAATGAAAAATCCTTATTTGATGGCAGTTATTTAATTATCTTAATACAAGTTTACTTGCAGAAACCACAGATTTTCCTGAAAAATATTGATAAATTTAGCATTAGTTAATTTACAGAAATAATCTAATTTCTTCAGACAAGTACTCTACTAGTATCTTCATTGAATCCATTAGTGTGTCACTTCATTAAAAGGAAGGTTATGACTTATTTCAGTGTTATGCAAAATTCAATATGTTGAGTGCCTGCACTGTAGAAAAGTTAAGTACCTCAAATTAAAAGCAAATTTCATCTGTGCTGATGTTATTGAAATTAATTGCAATTACTGGTCTGCACGCTACATGACTTTCATTGTTATTTATTAATATGGGGGGATTTAAAATATTTGCCTTAATAGTATTTTCTTCTGAAAAACCCGCCATCATTTTTTGAGATACTTATATTATTCAATAATACAAACTAGTGCCCTAAAATGCTAACCACTCAGTAGATATGACTTTAAAAACAAAACAAAACAAAACAAACAAACAAACAACAACAACAAACAAACAAAGTCTTCAGAATAGTCTGGAATATATTTTGTTTGACACCAAGGAATTCTAATTTCCCTGACATATTTCTCCTCTTGAACAGAAATGTTATACATTGAGTTAACAGTTACCCAAATATTGAAGATAATAAGACAGTAGCAAGTCAAATTGTTTAGTAAACTGGCCTATCTTCTGACACCAGGAAAAAATAAATAAAATAAAATAAAATAAAATAAGAGAAAATAAAATAAGAGAGAAGAGAAGAGAAGAGAAGAGAAGAGAAGAGAAGAGAAGAGAAGAGAAGAGAAGAGAAGAGAAGAGAAGAGAAGAGAAGAGAAGAGAAGNTGTGTGCCTTAACATTTTTTCCAGGAGGATTTACTCAGTGATCTTCTCAGGCACAGAAGTGAGACTCACTGGCTTGTAGTTCCCAAGGTCTTACTTTCTCCCTTTCTTAAAAATGGAAGTGACATTTCCCTTTTTCCAGTCACAGAGGAATTCATTTGACAGCCACAATTTTTTTCAGACATAATGGAGAGTGTTTCGGCAACTGTATCAGCCAGTTCCTTCAGGACCTGGGATTATACAATATCTGTCTCCACGGGCATGTGCACATAGACACATGATACAGTCTTTGACTTGCACTGTTCTTGCAGTGGGTGGAATTTTGCTTCCAAAACCCCTGCCTAAATGTGCAGGGACCTAAGTGATATGGGAAGACTGACTGCCAGTGAAGACTGAGGCAAAGAACTCACTGAGTACCTTGGACTTATCCATGTCTATTGTAGTGAATTTTCCCTTCTCATCTACTATATAGGATACAATCTCCTTTTGTACTTCTTTCTGACAAATGTACCTATAGAAACCCTACTTGTTATTTTTCAAATCCTTGTTCACTGCTGGCAAAAATGTAAAGCTGATGGTGTTGACTATGTTGAAAAATATTGTTTTATAGCTGATAATTTTCTCTAACAAACAGTGCTTCTGTGTTTTTTGTCTCTGTTGTTATTTCCATGAAAATAAGTAGAATCATATCATCATAGAATCATAGAATGGCCTGGGTTGGAAAGGACCATAATGATCATCTAGTTTCAATCCCCCTGCTGTGTGCGGGGTTGCCAACCACTAGACCAGGCTGCCCAGAGCATTATCCAGCCTGGCCTTGAATGCATCCAGGCATCCACAACCTCCTTGGGCAACCTGTTCCAGTGCATCACCACCCTCTGAGTGAAAAATTTCCTCCTAATATCTAAACTAAACCTTCCCTGTCTTAGTTTAAACCCATTCCCCTTTGTCCTATCACTATCCACCCTCATAAACAGTTGTTCCCCCTCCTGTTTATATGCTCTCTTCAAGTACTGGAAGGCCACAGTGAGGTCTTTCAGGAGCCTTGCCTTCTCCAAGCTAAACAGTCCCAGTTCCCTCAACCTTTCCTCACAGGAGAGGTGCTCCAGCCCTCTGATCATCTTAGTGGCCCTCCTCTGGACCCATTCCAAGAGGTCTTCCTTGTGCTGGGGGCTCCAGGCCTGGATGCAGTATTCCAGATGGGGCTTCACAAGAGCTGAGTAGAGGGAACAATCACCTCCCTCTCCCTGCTGGCCACTCTGCTTTGAATGCAGCCCTGGATACAGTTGGCCTTCTGGGCTGCAAGCACACACTGCTGGCTCATGTCCAGCTTCTTGTCCACCAGGACCCCCAAGTCCTTCTCTGCAAGGCTGCTCTCAAGGAGATTTTTCCCCCGTCTGTATCTACTTGGGATTGCCCCAGCTCAAGTGCAACACCTTGCACTTGGCCTTGTTGAACATCATTAGGTTCTCATGGGCTCACTTCTCCAGCCTGTCCGGGTTCTTCTGGGTGGCTTCCCTTCCCCCTACTGAGGGTGCACTCATCAAGCTTAAGCCTAGCCTCCTACTTATGCTCAGCAAGCATAAATAGGAGTCATTACTTTCAGAGTGATCTATGCATAATGAGAATATCTGAATCTCAATTATACTTGTATGAATCCAGAGTCATTCCATCAAACTGACTCATCCTTAGCAGAATTTACTTCAGAGAGTACCCCAAAAATTAATAATGATCTTAATGGATTCTTCAATAAAGAACTCATAGTAAGTGTAGTAGATGTAACATTCGAAGTAGAGTAATAGATACAGATCTATACAGCTTAAGGCTGATGAGCAAAGACATTGAGTGTGATTTACTCTTCAGGCAGACTTGGAAATATACACTGGTTATTTCAGTAAGTATGGCATTTGTAAGAGATTATTATTTTATACCATTGCCTCAAAGCTTGTTGAGGAACACTGATGGACAAGTCCAGGCACATCCTGGGCAAAGGTTGAGAAATCTTTTGTCTGAGGGGTACAGATGGACAAGGCCAGGGGCAACGAGAGAGAGATAAGCTGCAGATTAATGGCCGGGAAGCGGTCTTTTGTGTGGGCTTATCCCGAAGGAGATGGCCCTCTCAGGAGGTGCTGCACATGACTCTTACCCAAGCGCCCAGGAATGTCACATAGGCAGAAGAAGAAGGATAAAAAAGGGACAAGCAACCATGGTTTTTAGGTTTTCTGACAACAGATTCCTCATGAAGAAGAACAAGGAGGGTTCCTGACAACAGAAGCCTCACGACCTGCTTCTCTCCCTCCTGGACTTGCTCTGCACTCTACCTGCTTGCTTGCTAAGGCCGGCCATGCTGCTGCTACTGCTCTCTCCCGAAGAAGAAAGGTGTCTGCCATCAGATTCCTCCCTACAGAATGCCTGCATGCTGACGGACTCTCCTGGGCCTGCTACCAGAGACCTGCTGCTTTCTCCCGGACTTGCACCGCGGCTTCTTCCTGGACCTACCCGGTACCTGCACCGTCTTGCTGCCTGAGACTGGCCACGCTGCTGCTGCCCTCCTCCCCTGAGCCTCTGCCCTGGACCATCAGACAACGGGACCTCTGCTGGATCCTGGTGGTGACTATCCCCGCTTTACGCAATTCTTGCTTCTTTCCTATCTTTTCTATTGCCCGCCTTCCCTTCCCCATCTCCCTAATTAGGATTTGTAATAAACCTGGTAGGACCAACATTTGAACCGTTGTTTCTTAATCTCACGTCAGGTATGCATACATTAAAAGAACCTCATCTCCCTCCTATAAACTGGAGCGAGACAGCATTGTGTTAATAAATTGTAACTACTGTCATGAAAATGTTGTCTTTTACTGTGTTACCCAGTTCTGTTGCCACAGTCGAATTTTTACTAAGGCTTTTCTGCATCCATCATGATAGCATGTCTATACTGAAAGACTTTGGTCTTACTATGGCTGCTCTTTTAGGACATCCTTAAAAATAAATCCTAAAGTAGTTTTAAATCCACTTTTTTTTTTTTTTTTTTTTTTTTTTTTNCACCTGAGGTCCTGGTTGTCTGTAAGTCATGTTAGCATTGCTACCTCACTGAAAAGAAAAATTGAAGTTTTTTTTTTGTTTGCTTATTTGTTTTGTTTTTCACCTATAGAAAATTAAAATTACTGTTCTAATTCAGACTCTGTAGGGATCTTATTATTGTAGGTGACAAAATCTCGTTGTTCTGCTTCCAGAGAAAGTAAGTATAAAAGATTTAGAGCAGAACTTATTGTCTATTCTGAGTACAGCATTAATTCTAATTAATTTTAGTATGATAATGTGAAAGTGTCAGTAATAGTGCTCTAGAATTGCTGGAGTTTTTTTTTTTTGTTTGTTTGTTTTTTTTTTTTTTTTTTTAAACTCTGTCATGACAGCAACCAAAAGTCCAATTACTGATCCAACAGCAGATGTCTCAGCTGTCTCCCATGTGGCCAACACTTTTAATTATAGGTAATAAGTGACAAGAGACTGATTTCACCAACAAGAATGTCTTGTATAAGTAACTGTTGAAAGAAAACATGCAGTCAAATAAAAATAATTGTAGGATTTGAGTCTTTGTTGGACAAAACAACAGTTGATAATTGGGATCCAGGATCTTCATAAAATCAGAAGATATTTGCTGGTAACATATCAAACACCTGGCAATAAAAGATAAGTTCAATGCATTTAATTTTCTTTCTTTCTGTAAAGAGATCTTGTGTTTAAAGAAAATTGCATAATTGGGCAATATTTTTTTCCTTATATTTCTTTCAGTAGATTACTTCAATATTCTCCCAAACTGTTATGCTTCATCTTTCTTATCTTTCTTCGCAGCTTACTACTTTAGATAAATGATTTTTGTTCAATTTTCTAACCATGCCAGGAAAGAAGAACCATGCTGAAGTCCCCCTCAAAAGTTAATAATTTATATTTCACCAAAATCTAAAGAACATCTGGATGCCTTTACATTTCTTGGACCAGGAAATCCTCTTTCATGTTATCTACCAATAAACCAACTTATACTAAGTTAATAACCTAAATAAATAAATGAATAAGCAAATATAGATAGATTAGATAGATAGATAGATAGATAGATAGATAGATAGATAGATATTATACCCCAGTAATAAAGTATGGAAGATCTTGCATGTTACCAGTATTACTTGTCTCTGGAATTGCATGCAAATTCCAATATTGTCTTGAATGTGGGGGGGGTGGGGGGGGGAAGAATTAAAACCTGAATTATCATTCTACGCTAAGCAAAACAGACTAATACAATTTATTCTAATGTTTTGTTTTGTTTTGTTTTTCATCCATGGATGCTGAGGAAGCTGCACAGTGTCACAACAGGACTATTCAGTATCTTTGAAAGATCACGGCAATACAGACAACTTCAAGAAAGGTAGTGTCACTCCTTTTCCACACAAACAATAATGGAGTTCAAGGCAATTCCATGTTGGATATCTGACAGACATTTGTTGGACAAAATCTTCCTGGAAAGCATTTTCAAACACATAAATGAAAGATGTAAAAAGGAAAAAAATAGTGCCTTACAAACCCAAGAGCCTTTTACAATGAAATGGCTAGCTAAGTGGGAAGAGTAGAGGATATTATTTATCTTGAGTCTGGCCAGACATTTGACATTGTCTCCTATAATACCTACATTGAGTATCTGATGTAATAGATAAGTGACAGTGATGTGGATTGGAAACTGGATGAACCATTTGGCTTAAACTGTAGTCCAGCTGGAAGTCTCGGGAGGATCAATACTGGAGCCATGAGTGACTTGGATAACTGGACAAAATGCACCCACAGCAAATTTGCAGATGATAAAAACCTGTGGGGAGTTAGTACATCAGATGGTTGTACCATTAAGAAAGACATCAAAAGGCTCAAGAAATAGATTGAAATTTATTTAATGTAGTTCATAAAAAATAGATGTCAAGTCTTGCACATGAGCAGAACATACGCAAGTTCATTTTAGCAATCAGCTGGCTGCCAAGCAGCTTTGTACAAAAGTAATTGGAAGTCCTGGTGGACAGCAAGTAGAATATGAAATAGCAACTTGTCAGCAGTCAACAGCAAAATAATCAATATGCTGCATTAAGAAAAGTGTTGCTGGCGGTTGATGGAGGTGAACCTGAAAAGGTTGATGGAGGTTATACTTTCCCCCTTCACCGTATCCAGGAGGCCACAAATGGAGTGCTGTGTCCAGTTCTGGGACAAGGACGTACTGCAGAGACTTCCAGCAAAGAACCATGAAGGACTTGACATCTGTCATACATAGAGAGGCTGAGAGATCTAGAACAGCTTAACATATAGAAGAGAAGTCTGAGAGGAATCAGACGTACAGAACACAGTTTGCTACAAAAGCAGTCTGGAGAGCAGGAGGCTCAGGGAAAACCTTATCACTCTCTACAACCACCTGAAGGAGGATATGGTGAGGTGGGGGTCAGCCTCTTCTCCCGTGTAACTAGCAATGGGACTAGAGGGAATGGACTCAAGTTGTGCCAGGAGAGATTCTGTTTGGACGTTAGAAAAAATTTCTTCTCCAAAAGAATGGTCAGGTGCTGGAATGGGCTGCCCACAGAAATGGGATAGTTACTGTTCCTGGAGGTGTTCAGGAAGGGTTAGAGTGACATGATATAGTGGGGAAGTGTTAGTGATAGGCGGATGGTTGGACTGGATGATATTGGAGGTCTTTTCCAGCCTTGATGATTCTATGATTCTAATTACAGAACAGCAGATGTCACTGCCCTCAGGAGAGAACCTACTGTTCTTAATTCATGAATCCATCTCTTGTTTCCTCGTTGCACTTGCAGGAAAACTGAAATTGTGCCATTGGTTGTCTAGGCCTTCTGAATAGCCAGACATAATTCAAATTCTCCTACCAGTAACAACTGGTGTTATCCGGACACTCCAGTTTAAACATTCTGATTCAAATTGCTGAATCAATGTACCTATATTTAAGGCTTTTTAAACTTAAAATGGCCAGTGAAAGAAGATGTATTTGCCACTCTTTTACATTTCCAGGTCAGTATTCAAATCCTTGTAATCCAAGCCCCACAAGAAAACACTTTTAAGAGATTTTTTGTTTGTTTGTTTTTCGGTTTTTGTTTTGTTTTGTTTTTCCTGAGGATCCAAGAAAACTTCTGTCCTGAATTGTCAATGCCAATACATATAAATTTGGTTTCCTTATCTCTACACTGAAGAGATGTTGATTTGAGGAGTGGACTACATTGTGGATAAGAAATTGGCTGCAGCCAAAGTGATATGATCAACGGCTCCGTGTTCAGGGTGAGGTCATTGGCAAGTGGTGTCCCTCAGGGGTCTGTCTTGAGCCCAATAGGCTTTAACATCCTTATCAATGACCTGGATAGTGGGATCAAGTGCACCTTTAGTAACTTTGCAGATGACACCAAAAAAAATTGTTCAGTTGATATGACAGAGGAAAGAGATATTATCCAAAAGAATTTGGACATGCAGACCAATGTGAGCCTAATGAGATTTAACAGTTCTTATTCCCCGTGGCAGGGGAGTGGAACTAGATGATCTTTAAGATCTCTTCCAACCCAAGCCTTTCCAGGATTCCATGATTCCATGATTCTATGGCTGTATGATTCTATGATTCTGTGACTGGTGAAACTTTTCAGGAAATGTATTTGTAGTATATTACTCAGAAGAAGGAATCAGGAAGACCTACAGGCTTACATTATTTATATCATTATATATGCTTATGCAAAACTGAGCATTCAGAAATAGACAATAAAGATTTCAAATTTTCTACGTTAAGAAGATTTAATTTTACATGCTTCATTTTGCTCTCTTATTTTCCTTATTAAAAATAAGCCAGCATGAAAAGTTATTTATAAGATCCCTGTTAGTAAAGTCTTTTTCAATACGTTCTTCAAGACATATTCCAGAAAAAAAAGATCATTCAAATCGGAATACATACCTATGTCTCAATGTACTTTACATATTTTTCTGTGTAGTGGAAAATATTCATTGTTATACTATATATCTCTTATAACAAATTCACTTTCATGCTAACTTACCCCATAGTGTCCAAAGTAGCAGTTTTTAAACTGTATTTTGAAACTGTTTCAGAAAATGTTATTGAGAGTGTTCTCCTGGTTTTACTTATTTACTCTCTTCTGTTAAATAGTTTGCACANTTTTTTTTTTTTTTTTTTTTTTTTTTAAAGCCAAGATTTCACAAAAATGGTCCAAGGGATGGCACTCCTTTCCTTTGAGGACAGGTTGAAAGAGCTGGGGCTGTTCGGTCTGGAGAAGAGAAGGTTATGAGATATCCTGAAGTGGCCTTTCAGTATCTAAAGGGGAGATATAGGAGTGATGGGAACAGATTCTTTAGCAGAGCCCATGGTAATAGAACTAGGGGAAGCATCTTCAAGCTCAGGGAGGGTAGATTTAGATTAGATATAAGGAAAAAATCTTCTACAGTCAGGGTGGTGAGGCACTGGAACAGGCTACCTAGTGTTGTGGTTGATGTCTCATCCCTGGAGACTTTCAAAGTGAGGATAGATACGGCCATGGGCAACCTGATCTAGCTGTGGATGTCTCTGTTCATTGCAGGGGAGTTGGTCTAGATGACCTTTAAAGTTCCTTCCAACCCTAAGGATTCTGTGATTGTGTGATTCTATGATTCTACAATAAATGTGACATGACTTATAATTTTAAGTTTAAATTCTATTGTTTTAAACATTGTCAGTAATGATGTTTTCTTAGGTTAGTGCTGATTTCTGTTAGAAAGACACACTATTTACAATATAATAGTCTTTATTGCATATTGGTTGGAAGCTTTTAGAAATGTAATCATGTGGAAAATCTTAAAACACTTGGAATCAGCAAACATTTTGCTGAATGCTGTCTTTGTTATTGCTGAAATGTTCTCTTGAAATAGCAATGTTATTTTCAAGTGATAGTAAGATCAGCTCATTGTTCTTAATAAAATATATATATGTATCTACAAACATTTTTTAACTTTCTGCAGTAGGTGATCTCACCGCCTACTGCAGATGCATTCACAGTGAAGTATAGTCATTCTGGTCCCCCTTAAAATACATACTTTTTAAAAAAAATTGCTAAGAAAATTCTTAATAGTGCACTATAAATGATCTATATAAATATTTCAAATACAGAATAATCTGACAGCTATATTCTTTCTCTTATCCTTTTCTTTTGTTTGCTTAAATCAGTGTACTAGGACTCTAATGTGCACTGTATGTATACCAGCGTCGCCATGAAGTTGTGATATGAGGACCATAAATCATCATTAGGAAAATATTTTTCTTTGTTTGTTTTAAATGATTTTTCACATTTGCCACCAATTTAGAAATGAAACAAGCTTCAAAGTTTATTTAAATTGTATTTGTTAATGGAGAATTATTTTCATGCCAACACCTCCCAGTTTATACAACTATATTCACATGTGGAAATAACTAACATATGTCTGTGATGGAATGAGTTTGTTTTTTAACTGCATGACTATACCAAAACTCCTTGAAACAGTGAGCATTTATAAATTCTAACTGTTATTTACAAGATCTCCTTCTTCAGATTGCAGAAATAATAATAGATGGCAAAGTCAAATTCAGTAGTGTTATGCACACAACAACAAAGACCTGTCTATGTTATTTGTGCATAATTCAGTACACTCTAAATGTAAATGAAAGAGTGTTTGGTAATTTCTTTTCAAATTGTGAAATTCACTTTTATATACACATATATATACACATATAAATACATGTACAATACATGCATACATGTACATATGAATATTTTTGTGTATCATTATACATTTCATAAAAGTACTAATGCATAGTATCATGGTTTTTACTGGGATAACATTTTTCTTTTACTGAGGCTTATATGATGACATGTTATGGTGTTTTTTTTAAATAATGATGATAACATTATTCCCATTTTTAAGAAAGATAAAAAGGAAGATGCGAGGAACTACAGGCTGGTGAGCCTCACCTCTGGGGCTGGGAAGATCATGGAACAGATGATCTCCTAGAAGCTATGTAAAAGCACATATGAGACAAAGAGGTGATATGAGACAGCCAGCTTCACCTTGGCGTCACCAAGGGCAGATCTTGCCTGACCAGTCTGGTGGCCTTCTATGTTGGAGTGACAGCATCGGTGGACAGAGGAAGGGTGATGCATGTCATCTTCCTGGACATCTGCAAAGCCTTTGACATGGTCCCTTATCACATCCTTCTCTCTACATTGGAGAGGTATGGAAGTGAAGGATGGACTGTTCAGTGGATTAAGAATTGGTTGCCTGGACACAGCCAAAGGGCTGTGGTTAATGGTTCTATGTCTGGGCGGAGGCTGGCCATAAGTAGTTTCCCTCAGGGGTCAGTCTTTTGGGAGTGGTGTTCTTCAACGTCTTCATTAATGACATAGATGATGGCCTCAGGTGCACCCTCAGCAAGTTTGCAGACAACAACAAGCTGAGTGGTGTGAACGATACAGTACGACTTAACTTTCTCACATATTATTTCATAGAAAGAATTTTGCACCAGGCTTCATGTATTCCTGTGATCTATTGACTCATTCATATGATATCTACAAAGAAGTAAATTTAGGTGGGATGCATCTGCAAGACAAAACATCACTGGAATATGCTTTGCAATGCATTTAGTTCCAAGAACAGTGCATGCAAAACTGGTATCAAAATGTCCAAAGTTGTCTGAGTTATGTAAATATTTTCATGTATACTATCTGATAGAAAATTGTGGCTGTAGACTTAATTATCTTCTCAAAGTAAAGCTGTTCAAATACACGTTAAGTAAAAAGACACAGGAAAAAGAACTAGAAAGAATCTGCAATTTCAAATTTTAAAACAGGCTTACTCATTACAAGAGCTTATGGAGACTTAGGACTTTGAACTTGACTGTTGCTGTAGTATTTCCAGAAAGGAACTAAAGGTCTCATCTGATATTTTTCATGAATTAGTGATCTTTATTTTTGCTTTCAAACCATTCACATTTTCATTTTCCTGAAAATGAGTTAAACCACATATACATACATAGCTTTTGTTTCTTCACTTCCCAAAACTGTAATGTAAAACTGAAGTCTTGAAAGAAGATTAATGCTAAACAAAGAAGAAAGAAACAAAGATGTTTAGGTCTAAAAATCAGGAGACTGGTTATGTAAGAGTACAATCACTTGTCAAATCTACTGAACAAACTTGTCAAAATGATTTACTTTTCTATGCTCAAGTATCATCTTCTGAAAAATCAGGATAACACCTGTCTTCTTGCAGGGTAGTGGATATTACACAATAATATCCTAATTAAATTCAAAACAAAATGTGACAAAACAAGAACAAGAACAAAAGCAACACCACACACAAAAAGAAATTACTAAGCAGCAAAGGCTCATAGGCCCTTATCTTCAGAGAAATGTAGAAAAAATGATTAGTTTGAGTTTTTTTATATTTTTGTTTGGAAATCAAGATATAATTCTTGTAATAGATTGCCTTCGATTGTTATTAGTTGTAAAAACATGCTAGAGTGACTAAAAGAAAAAGTATTGAGACAAGAGAAAACAAATATGGAATAGTACTTAGATTTCTCTCAATCCAATTATATTTAAAATAAAGATTTTCATGAAATTTTACACAAATACTCCTCTGATAAATTATTCAGATAACTTTAAAATGAACAGCATTAAAACATTACCATATACTACGCTGCTGTATTTGACACTTGCATGCTAACATGACAGCCTGTAATATAAGACAAAGAATCATTACATATTTCAAGTTTAATATGCACAAGAGCATAAAAATCCAGCTGTAATAAAATATTATTCATTTACACTGTCTACATGGACAAACAGAGCAGAGAAGGAAGAACTGCTGTGGACTGTAAATCAGTCAGTGCAAAGGACATGACAATGGTACTATGCATATTTTAGGAAGGTTGCCTTCAGACTGACGCTAATTCGGTTTTGGGAGCTGAAGGTCTATTACTGGTTGGAGTGCCTGAAGCTCCCCTCCAGCATGTGTTCTACTTTGGTTTATCTGAAAGAAATCTAATTAATGTACTCCAGGGTCACATTATGATCTGAACAAAAGAATAGAAAATGTGGAAGAATATGAGATTTTCTTCCAAAATATGCAGTTGATTCAGACTAAATTTGAAATTTTTGCCCTTAGATTACCCTTGGAGTACATATGATAGTTACACCTCTCACTTTTAACTTTCTCTACACAATTTTACATTCCAAAGAGACTCTTTCTTGCAATCCAACTGTTCTATATTTTTTTTTTCTTTAATACCTTCTCTTCTGCTAAATGCAAATTTAAACTGCTTTAAGAAGAAGATTAAACATTTAGTTTAATAACAAGCTTGTTTATAGAAAGAGGAATCCAGATAAATTTCAAATAAAATGTGTATAACTTCAGAGGTATGCTCTACAAAAATATCACCAGTCTGAATTTATTAATATAACTAGCTAGAAGCAGGGATTTCTCTTCATAAACATTTGGAAAAACTTGGACCATCACGACAAAAAATGTTTCTGCAATACACTTACAAATTTCTACCACTATGTAGCTTTTCAGTTAACATCACCTTCCTACTGTCAGGAATGTCAGATCTGACTAAATATCACAGAATCATAGAATCCCCAAGGTTGGAAAACTCCCCATCGTGCTATAACCTCTCTTCAGGTAGTTGTAGAGAGTGATAAGGTCTCCCCTGAGCCTCCTGTTCTCCAGACTAAATAATCCAAATTCTCTCAGCTGCTCCTCATAAGGCTTGTGCTCCAGACCCCTCACCAGCTTCTTTGTCCTTCCCTGGACATGCTTCAGGGCCTCAATGTCTTTCTTGCAGTGAGGGGCCCAAAACTGAGCACAGTACGCAAGGTGAGGCTTCACCAGGGCTGAGTATAGAGGGTTGATCACTTCCCTGCTCCTGCTGGGAGCACTATTTCTGATGCAAGCCAGGATGCCATTGACCTTCTTCATCACCTGGGCACACTGCTGGCTCATGTTCAGTTGAGTGTCTACCACTACCAGCAGGTACGTTTCCTTTACGTTGTCTTCCAGCCACTCTGCCCCAAGCATGTAGCATTGCCTGTGGTTGTTGTGGCCAAAGTGCAGGACCTGGCACTTGGTTTTGTTGAACTTCATCCCATTGGCCTCAGCCTGTCCAAATCCCTGATTACTGAGGATGCGCTCAATGCCTTCATCCAGGTCAGCAATAAACATATTAAACAGGACAGGCTCCAGTACCGATCCCTGGAGAACACAATTCATGACCAGTTGCCAGCTGAATTTAACTCTATTCACCACCATGCTCTGGGCCCAGCCATCCAGCCAGTTCTTTACCCAGCAAAGAGTGTACCTGTCCAAGCCATGAGTTGCCAGCTTCTCTTTGAAATGCTATTCTATTACATAGCCAGCACAACATATTTTGAATCTGAACTATACAAATGTTCTGCTGTCTGAAATGAAGAAGACTTTAAACAAATTTTAAGATGATAAAATATTTTTATGTGTAACTAACATGCATCTGTTTCCTGTATTAAAAAATGCAACTGATGATGAATCAGCCAGGTAAACATATGATAAAGCAGAATAAACCTATGTGTTGTGCATTTCCTTAACTTTTGAAATTGCATACACAGGCTCATAGCAACAATCTTTAAATAATGGTCAAATCTTTTCTGGTTCCAGAAAGGTGATTTATTATGAGTGTAAGTAGGAAAGAGAAGTTCATGTTAAGTACTATCTTAAAAATATTATGCAAACTATGTTCCAATATGATAAATTGTAAACGAACAAAATATATATATATGTATATATGTTTGAAAAATTTGAGTGCTTAGAAAATAGACTACTTTATTGATTGAAGTGAGTTTCAGAGCATGTAAGTAGAAATTAAGAGAATTTGAAAGAAAAGAGTATATAATGGGTAGAAAACTAGGTAATCAGGGGATCACATGTTGGGCAGTCTGATCAGTACAGCACAGCAGGAAAATAAATCTATTTTTTGACAAAAGTATATCTGATTTACATTTTTTAATGTTTTTTGGGGAGGTACCATCTCTCATGCTGGTGAAGGAAACCTGTGAGGGGAAAGACGGTATTCTAGAGTAAGAGATCTGTGAGACTGTCCATGCTCTCTTCAGGGAATGGACCAGAATGTCTGGAAGGAAGGAACCAGATTCTCTAACATTATAAATATCACACGGCTTTTGTTTGTTTGTTTCTTTGTTTCTTCTTCTTTGAGTTTTTATTTTTATTTCAATTATATCTTACCAATCTTATCAAAATATCAAAGTTAAGAAAACATTTTTAGTGCAATCGCATTAAAATAATTTTATATTCTAATTTTTTCTTTATATTTGATCTTTTATTTAGCTAAATCTATAATTATTTTTTGAGCTAAGGAAAGAACTAACATTGTAAGGAAAAGAAATTAAACATGTAAGGAAAGAAATAGAGGATTTATTTGTAAATAATGGAAATGTCAGCTAAGATAGATAATGATCCACCTGAGGTCCTGGTTGTCTGTAAGACATGTTAGCATTGCTACCTCACTGAAAAGAAAAATTGAAGTTTTTTTTTTGTTTGCTTATTTGTTTTGTTTTTCACCTATAGAAAATTAAAATTACTGTTCTAATTCAGACTCTGTAGGGATCTTATTATTGTAGGTGACAAAATCTCGTTGTTCTGCTTCCAGAGAAAGTAAGTATAAAAGATTTAGAGCAGAACTTATTGTCTATTCTGAGTACAGCATTAATTCTAATTAATTTTAGTATGACAATGTGAAAGTGTCAGTAATAGTGCTCTAGAATTGCTGGAGTTTTTGTTTTTGTTTTTTTTTTTTTTTTTTTTTTAAACTCTGTCATGACAGCAACCAAAAGTCCAATTACTGATCCAACAGCAGATGTCTCAGCTGTCTCCCATGTGGCCAACACTTTTAATTATAGGTAATAAGTGACAAGAGACTGATTTCACCAACAAGAATGTCTTGTATAAGTAACTGTTGAAAGAAAACATGCAGTCAAATAAAAATAATTGTAGGATTTGAGTCTTTGTTGGACAAAACAACAGTTGATAATTGGGATCCAGGATCTTCATAAAATCAGAAGATATTTGCTGGTAACATATCAAACACCTGGCAATAAAAGATAAGTTCAATGCATTTAATTTTCTTTCTTTCTGTAAAGAGATCTTGTGTTTAAAGAAAATTGCATAATTGGGCAATATTTTTTTCCTTATATTTCTTTCAGTAGATTACTTCAATATTCTCCCAAACTGTTATGCTTCATCTTTCTTATCTTTCTTCGCAGCTTACTACTTTAGATAAATGATTTTTGTTCAATTTTCTAACCATGCCAGGAAAGAAGAACCATGCTGAAGTCCCCCTCAGAAGTTAATCATTTATATTTCACCAAAATCTAAAGAACATCTGGATGCCTTTACATTTCTTGGACCAGGAAATCCTCTTTCATGTTATCTACCAATAAACCAACTTATACTAAGTTAATAACCTAAATAAATAAATGAATAAGCAAATATAGATAGATTAGATAGATAGATAGATAGATAGATAGATAGATAGATAGATATTATACCCCAGTAATAAAGTATGGAAGATCTTGCATGTTACCAGTATTACTTGTCTCTGGAATTGCATGCAAATTCCAATATTGTCTTGAATGTGGGGGGGGTGGGGGGGGGAAGAATTAAAACCTGAATTATCATTCTACGCTAAGCAAAACAGACTAATACAATTTATTCTAATGTTTTGTTTTGTTTTGTTTTTCATCCATGGATGCTGAGGAAGCTGCACAGTGTCACAACAGGACTATTCAGTATCTTTGAAAGATCACGGCAATACAGACAACTTCAAGAAAGGTAGTGTCACTCCTTTTCCACACAAACAATAATGGAGTTCAAGGCAATTCCATGTTGGATATCTGACAGACATTTGTTGGACAAAATCTTCCTGGAAAGCATTTTCAAACACATAAATGAAAGATGTAAAAAGGAAAAAAATAGTGCCTTACAAACCCAAGAGCCTTTTACAATGAAATGGCTAGCTAAGTGGGAAGAGTAGTGGATATTATTTATCTTGAGTCTGGCCAGACATTTGACATTGTCTCCTATAATACCTACATTGAGTATCTGATGTAATAGATAAGTGACAGTGATGTGGATTGGAAACTGGATGAACCATTTGGCTTAAACTGTAGTCCAGCTGGAAGTCTCGGGAGGATCAATACTGGAGCCATGAGTGACTTGGATAACTGGACAAAATGCACCCACAGCAAATTTGCAGATGATAAAAACCTGTGGGGAGTTAGTACATCAGATGGTTGTACCATTAAGAAAGACATCAAAAGGCTCAAGAAATAGATTGAAATTTATTTAATGTAGTTCATAAAAAATAGATGTCAAGTCTTGCACATGAGCAGAACATACGCAAGTTCATTTTAGCAATCAGCTGGCTGCCAAGCAGCTTTGTACAAAAGTAATTGGAAGTCCTGGTGGACAGCAAGTAGAATATGAAATAGCAACTTGTCAGCAGTCAACAGCAAAATAATCAATATGCTGCATTAAGAAAAGTGTTGCTGGCGGTTGATGGAGGTGAACCTGAAAAGGTTGATGGAGGTTATACTTTCCCCCTTCTCCGTATCCAGGAGGCCACAAATGGAGTGCTGTGTCCAGTTCTGGGACAAGGACGTACTGCAGAGACTTCCAGCAAAGAACCATGAAGGACTTGACATCTGTCATACATAGAGAGGCTGAGAGATCTAGAACAGCTTAACATATAGAAGAGAAGTCTGAGAGGAATCAGACGTACAGAACACAGTTTGCTACAAAAGCAGTCTGGAGAGCAGGAGGCTCAGGGAAAACCTTATCACTCTCTACAACCACCTGAAGGAGGATATGGTGAGGTGGGGGTCAGCCTCTTCTCCCGTGTAACTAGCAATGGGACTAGAGGGAATGGACTCAAGTTGTGCCAGGAGAGATTCTGTTTGGACGTTAGAAAAAATTTCTTCTCCAAAAGAATGGTCAGGTGCTGGAATGGGCTGCCCACAGAAATGGGATAGTTACTGTTCCTGGAGGTGTTCAGGAAGGGTTAGAGTGACATGATATAGTGGGGAAGTGTTAGTGATAGGCGGATGGTTGGACTGGATGATATTGGAGGTCTTTTCCAGCCTTGATGATTCTATGATTCTAATTACAGAACAGCAGATGTCACTGCCCTCAGGAGAGAACCTACTGTTCTTAATTCATGAATCCATCTCTTGTTTCCTCGTTGCACTTGCAGGAAAACTGAAATTGTGCCATTGGTTGTCTAGGCCTTCTGAATAGCCAGACATAATTCAAATTCTCCTACCAGTAACAACTGGTGTTATCCGGACACTCCAGTTTAAACATTCTGATTCAAATTGCTGAATCAATGTACCTATATTTAAGGCTTTTTAAACTTAAAATGGCCAGTGAAAGAAGATGTATTTGCCACTCTTTTACATTTCCAGGTCAGTATTCAAATCCTTGTAATCCAAGCCCCACAAGAAAACACTTTTAAGAGATTTTTTGTTTGTTTGTTTTTCGGTTTTTGTTTTGTTTTGTTTTTCCTGAGGATCCAAGAAAACTTCTGTCCTGAATTGTCAATGCCAATACATATAAATTTGGTTTCCTTATCTCTACACTGAAGAGATGTTGATTTGAGGAGTGGACTACATTGTGGATAAGAAATTGGCTGCAGCCAAAGTGATATGATCAACGGCTCCGTGTTCAGGGTGAGGTCATTGGCAAGTGGTGTCCCTCAGGGGTCTGTCTTGAGCCCAATAGGCTTTAACATCCTTATCAATGACCTGGATAGTGGGATCAAGTGCACCTTTAGTAACTTTGCAGATGACACCAAAAAAAATTGTTCAGTTGATATGACAGAGGAAAGAGATATTATCCAAAAGAATTTGGACATGCAGACCAATGTGAGCCTAATGAGATTTAACAGTTCTTATTCCCCGTGGCAGGGGAGTGGAACTAGATGATCTTTAAGATCTCTTCCAACCCAAGCCTTTCCAGGATTCCATGATTCCATGATTCTATGGCTGTATGATTCTATGATTCTGTGACTGGTGAAACTTTTCAGGAAATGTATTTGTAGTATATTACTCAGAAGAAGGAATCAGGAAGACCTACAGGCTTACATTATTTATATCATTATATATGCTTATGCAAAACTGAGCATTCAGAAATAGACAATAAAGATTTCAAATTTTCTACGTTAAGAAGATTTAATTTTACATGCTTCATTTTGCTCTCTTATTTTCCTTATTAAAAATAAGCCAGCATGAAAAGTTATTTATAAGATCCCTGTTAGTAAAGTCTTTTTCAATACGTTCTTCAAGACATATTCCAGAAAAAAAAGATCATTCAAATCGGAATACATACCTATGTCTCAATGTACTTTACATATTTTTCTGTGTAGTGGAAAATATTCATTGTTATACTATATATCTCTTATAACAAATTCACTTTCATGCTAACTTACCCCATAGTGTCCAAAGTAGCAGTTTTTAAACTGTATTTTGAAACTGTTTCAGAAAATGTTATTGAGTGTGTTCTCCTGGTTTTACTTATTTACTCTCTTCTGTTAAATAGTTTGCACACTGCAGTATGTCTGTATATAATGCCAATTTAAATACTTAATTCCAACCATGTATAATGTAGACATTATAAATTTAATGAATGAAGCTTATAGATTTATAGATAAATGTACTAATGCATTTAATTTCATAGCACAGTATATCAGTCAAACTAGTATAATTCTAGTCTGATTTTTCTGGGAAAAAAAAAAAAAAACAACAACCCTAAGGAATTTCAGTTAATTTGTAAACAAAAATCCCTACCACTTCTTGGGTGCTAAATAAATTCTTAGCATTCCTTCAAACCTTATAATATTAGAACTTGATAAATGTGCTGTTTTTCTAAACTTCTCTAGATAAATTTACTGCTGCACTAAGCTATTAGGAGAGAAATAGCAACAATACTTCAAGGATAAGCGTTCTTTAGAACTGCATTTTCTCACAGAGAACTGAGCAAGGAGAAAGTGAATCTGAGACATAGAATTTTTGCTTTAAACCACTAACATGACACAGGTCATGAGGCTGGCATGAAGATGAACTAATTAATCACTCCTTTTTCTTCCTTTTGTTCACTTCTTCAAGATTCTGTGGCAATCAGTTCAAGTGAAATAAACAAATGGAATATATGTACAGATTAGAAGTATGCTAATTATTCAGATAAATTAACATCTAAATGGAATAAGACAACATGCGCTTATAGCTAGGCATTCATCTTGGGATTTGTGTCAGAGTATTTTTACAGAAGGTAGAAGTGATACTCAGATGAGAAGACAAGGACTGCAATGTTGTCACGTTTCAGTTTTATGTGACTAGAAAACTGCTAGCAGAATTATTACTGTTCTTGACTCAAAATGGAATTGTATTGAACAAGCGGCTGTAAAAAGAAAAAAGTAACATTCTATTTTCTTTTATATTTGATGCTATATTTAGATTTTTTTTTTTTAAAGGAACAATAACTAAACCAATAACAAACTTAAAATCTAAGTAAACAAATAAATAATCCAAAAAGAACACCAAATAAACCTAAACTTTTTTTCTTGAGAGGGAGAATTGCAGGATGATTTAAAAAAAAAAATGAATAATGTGGAAATTTTAGTCAAAATCCAAAAGTCAATAGAATGTTAATGCAAAATTAAGTAACCAAGATATGTTAGTAATTGACATAGTTCATACTCTATCCTCTCTGTGATTAGATAGTTATTTCATCTACTATTTTTTATTTAATGATCCATTTCTATCCAGAATATCAGTTTAGTTTTCTGATGGCAACAAATAGTAAATTTTGGTCACAGTTCTGCACAGGTCAGTATCTTCATAGAGCTCAGGTCTGGGAGCAGTAAGGGCCACCTTGGCTAGACAACAAAGCTGTCCAGGGGAGCATGTGGGGGGCATCCTAAGCCCCAGGTACTGGCCACCTCCTTGGAAGTAGGAGCAGGCCAAGGGCAGAATAAGATGCTGGCCTGCAGGGAACAGCCAGGTTCCATGTCTGTAACAAAAGAGTCTGTGGTCAGTCACAGACATGTCTGGACACCACAGCTTTGGTGGGCACCAAAAATAAGATATCCCACTTGAAAGCAACTCTCCAAAGAAGAGACAGAAGTTTCACAGGCATTTTCCAAATCTCTTTGTGACAACTTTTCTCGCCAAGGGATATGAGATTGGATTCAACCAGCTAAACTCAGAGAAGATAAAAACGGGCTCAGAATCTCGACAGTTTTTGATCCTTACTTATATTCTCTGGTGTCTCGCTCCAATTTATAGGAGGGAGATGAGGTTCTTTTAATGAATGTATACCCGACGTGAGATTAAGAAACAAAGGTTCAAGTGTTGGTCCGATCAGGTTTATTAGAAATCTAAATTGCTCAGGGATATGGGGAAGGGAAGATAGGCGATAGAAAAGATAGGAAAGAAGCAAGAATTGCATAAAGCAGGGATAGTCACCACCAGGATCCAGCAGAGGTCCCATTGCGCACCGTTCCAATGGTCAGAGGAGCAGAGGCTCAGGGGAGGAGAGCAGCAACAACGTGGCCAGTCTTAGGAAGCAAGAAGGTGCAGGTATCGGGTAGGTCCAGGAAGAAGCCGGGGGGTAAGTCCAGGAGGAAGCAGCAGGTCTCCGGTAGCAGGCCCAGGAGAGTCCGTCAGCATGCAGGCATTCTGTAGGGAGGAATCTGATGGCAGACACCTTTCTTCTTCGGGAGAGAGCAGTAGCAGCAGCATGGCCGGCCTTAGCAAGCAGGTAGAGCGCAGAGCAAGTCCGGGAGGGAGAGAGGCAGGCCGTGAGGCTTCTGTTGTCAGGAACCCTCCTTGTTCTTCATGAGGAATCTGTTGTCAGAAAACCTAAAAACCATGGTTGCTTGTCCCTTTTTTATCCTTCTTCTTCTGCCAATGTGACATTCCTGAGCGCTTGGGTAAGAGTCATGTGCAGCACCTCCTGAGAGGGCCATCTCCTTCGAGATAAGCCCACACAAAAGACCGCTTCCCGGCCATTAATCTGCAGCTTATCTCTCTCTCGTTGCCCCTGGCCTTGTCCATCCGTGCCCCTCAGATAACGGACTTCTCAGCCTCTGTCCAGGACTTGCCTGGACTTGTCCATCAGTGTTCCTCAGCAAGCTTTGAGGCAATGGTATAAAATAATAATCTCTTACATCTGGAAGTTTGTTTAAAAATCTTACTTTCCTCCAGTTTCTTTTCTTATTATAAAGTAGTATATAGATATACATAGATATCTCTGAAAATTTAGAAAACAATGTTAACTTTATACAAAATCTGGAAAAAAATTAAAGTAAACCCAAAATACTCTAAAAACTTTAGTCCTAAAAACATAATTTGTCTATAATTCACATATCTTGGGAATAAAAGAAGACTGAAATGAATAAAATTAAATTGTGGGAGTCAAGAGTCAAATGCTCACATTCAAATAAACAAATAAATAAATAATAGATAAGTTGATATGTGTCCATGATACCCATCAATTTTAGAAAGTGTTTTTCAGTGCTGTAGACTGGTGTTTTCTCTTTGGTTATATGCACAATTTAATGATTCCTCCATCAGAATAATATGTTTTTTGTTTCTTGTTTTTTTTTTTTTTTTCTTTTGCTCCTCTTTCAAAATGTAAACATATTTCTACTATTCGTGTTCTCTAGAAGAGTATGCCATGTTCAGTTATTGAGGTTTAACCTGATGGGCAACTAGGCACAACGTATCCACTCTCACACTCTCCAAGATGGACAGGTGAGAGAATCGAGAATGTAATTGTGTGAGAACTTGTAAGTTGAGATAAAAAGAGTTTATTAGGTAAAGCAAAAACTACACATTCAAGAAAAATAAAACATAAAACTTATTACTATCTCCCATTGACAGGTAAGTGTTCAGTCTTTTCCAGAAAAGCAGGGCAAATTAAACATAGTAGTGACATAAGGTGACAAATGCCATCACTCTGAAAGTCATCCCCTACCCCTAGATCTCTCACTCCCCTTTTATTGCTGAGAATGATGTCATATGGTATGGAATATCTTTTTGTTCAGTTTGGGCAGTTTAGGTGAACTCTTCCATCAGACTTTGATGACACATAAACTTAATGTTGAAGTTGATAACAATTAAATATAAGTTTGAAGAGAAGTCATTTATTAAATGCAATTCTTAATTAGACTAGGAATATTTTAGACTAAATAAAAATAATTTAAAAAAGCAATAAGGAAGAGAGGTTGGTGGGTTTTAGCTGTGTTATTTACAGAGAATGCAGTGTATGCTAAAATACTTTATTATGGATTGTTTGGTCAGTATGCATATGTACTTTAAATTCAACATGTACTCACATATTTTTAAAGTCTTGAACTAAGCAGGGAAAATCATATATGCTGATTTAGCATTTAATCTCCATGTTAAAATTGCATTTGGAGTACAAGTTGCAAATTTTAGAGTCTCATCACTTAAAAATATTTGAATAGTGCAAAATATGGCCTGAATATTTTTAACATATTTTTATATAATTTAAAATCTACCCTAATATATATATATTAATTTATAATATATGTATAAAATATATTAATCTACCCTATAATATATCTATATAATCATACATGTGTATGATTAGATGAAACTAATGACAGAAACAAGGTTTTTTTTTGTTTTTCATAAATTGTACTAGTATAGATATGGTTCCTGGCAGCACCTTAAAAATACATGATTTTTTTCTGGATATTTAACAAGGACAATAAGGAAGAACAAATTTTCCAGGTGATTACTTCTTAGCACAGTCTGAAGGCGAAATCTTTAGGATTCTTCACAAATATTTAGATAAATCCATACAGTATATTTCTTATCACAGAATAATTACTCCTGATATATGTAAGATGTTGCATAAGAAAGGCTTAGTCCTCACTCTATTTCGTCCCTCCATGTGGTCTAAACTTTTTTTTTCTCTATTTATATTCAGTGTAAAGAGATATATATAACTTTATATATATATATTATATATACATATACACATATATATCTAACATACATGTATTGCTTAATTGATGTTGGAAAAGGTCTGACATTAGGTGAAATGATCTAAAATTCAGTGAATAATTGAAAAGAAAAACACCCAAAGGAAAAACAGACAAACAAACTAACAGTATAATGTAGAATTGTGCTCTTGCAGAAACATCTATAATCATGTGTTGTATTTAAGATGCTACAACATTAATGGCAGTGGGCTAGTGATTCAGAAGTAAATAATCATAGTAACTTCAACAACTGTAACCAGATAAATTACTATTCTGAGTCATAGAATAGTTCTGAATAATCCTAGAAATATAGCATTTAATTTGATGCATTTCTTTTTAAGGTATTTTGAAGATCTCTTTAAATCTAACTACTGCCCTGGAAGCACAGACAGACAGTTAGAAAGCCTCATATTCTACATATTTCTGGTGCATCCTGTCTTCCTGTTATCATTTTAAATTTGTAGGGAATTATCTGTGTACAAACTACCCACTTCCTGATGACATATACAGGTTTGTTTCTCCAAACTATGTAACTATATAAAATAAATAAATCATATTTAGTCTCACTTATGTTTTATTCATAAAGTTTTAAACATCTGTTGAAAATGATATAGCTTTAGGAAGCTTTCTTTGTATGATACATCATACAAGCCCATATCAGCACAAAGAGTAACTGAATTGATGTTCTTCATTAAACTGTTTTTAAAAGTTCTCATCATTTATTTCTTCCATGCTTTTTTTTTTTTTTTTTTTTTTTTTTTTAAGCCTCGTTCCTGGATGACTCTAAAAATTAAAAATTCTTATTCATTCCAGTGATTCTGAACTGTCTTTTAACATATTTATACCCTTTCTGTAATTATTTTTTTCCCTTATATAGGTAAGTACAATTCCTTGGCACAGCTCCACAAAGCTCATCTTTGTGTTTTCACATACAGTGTATCTGAAGGGAGAGTGTCAAAAGGATGGGTCCAGACACTTCTTAGTGATGCCCAGTGAGAGGCATTGCCTCCCCAGAAGGGATGCAATCGACACAAGCAGAAACACAGGAAGTTCAGATTGATCATGAAGAAAAAGCTTTTCTACTATGACAGTCACTAAGAATAGACTGCCCAGAAAGATTATCATAGAAGAAGAGTCTCTTTATGGGAGATATCAATCTGGACACAGTCCTGGTTAATGTACTCAAGGAGACTGAATTTGAAGAGGGATGATGGACTGGATAATTTCCAGAGGTCCCTCCCAATTTAAACCATTTGGCAATTCTAAGATTCTGTGATTCTCTGTTTAACATGTATTTTAAAATAATGAAGAATTATATGCACATGTATATTCTAGCTCATGTGAGCACTCCTATCAGAAATGGATTGTTTAATACTTTACTACAGGAAAAAAGAAAATCAAACCTGCCATACAAATGCCTCTCCTTTCAGAAGTTGTATATAATTTCTACCTTTTTTTTTTTTTAATCCATGGTTATTATTCATTTCTCATAATACAGAGAAGGTTTTTCAACAGCTGTTGGTATTGGTTAATACGTGTTCCATTAGCTTCCGTGTAAGTATAATGATATCAAGGCTGATTGTGGTTGTGAAAACAGCACCTGTAAAATTTTCTTCCCTTTTTCTAGAAACTGTTAGAGTGAAGTGAGAGTTCTGACAATGGTTGACAAGGAAAGAAGAAATAATCTGTAAATATATATATACTTAATAGAATTCCGCATTGAGATTGAAATAAAATGGAACATAACAAAAGAGA
>JACDJE010002446.1:203421-213441 GCA_016647715.1 Pavo muticus
GGGAAAAAAAAAAAAAAAAACACTATTTGCACATGATTCTGTCTTCTAAATATAACCATGAGTTCAAATATGTTTTTGCACTTCAACAGTCACTGTCAAATAATATCAGAACAGAAAGAAAAGTGGCACAGCTGGCCTGAGAACTGTTAATGCACTACTTGAAAAAAGACGGCTCTTGTCTGAAAAACTCTTAGTATTGTGAGGCCATAAGACTATCTGGTATAGACATTTAATCCTAAAACTGAAAAGTATGACTATCAAACAAGATGTCTTACTAGGAGAACAAATGTGCTGTCAACAGATCAGAAGAAAAAACTGGCAGAAGAACCAAAATGAAAAGATCTTCTTTCCAAAGAAGAAATGTTTTCAGTGGAAACAACCAAAGTTTCACACCACGTATATTCTAAACCAGGCTTCCATTCCAGTGGAAGATAAAAGAAAACAATCAGCATTAATTAATTCTCACATATAGACTGGAAAATCAATGTGTATGAATTTAATTTCACCTCAGAAATACAAAACTAGCCAAAGTGACAACAGTAATAATGAAGTACTTATCAAAAGATCCTGTTCTACGTTAACCTGTACTACTCTGATCTTATGGAAAACAGTACTTTAATTTACCTGTCAGAGCTATTATCTAATCACTCATGCTCCTTTATTTCCACTACTGATTAGTATACTTTTTATCCTAGGCTTATTTTATATTTGACCTGGGTTTAAAATCAAATTGTAAGAAAATTATCTTTATTGCTCTAGATTCCTGACAAAATATTATTTCATGCTGGACTGTGGCACCTGAATCTATCAGAAGAACTTTATATTGAAAATACTCATGAAAAGTAGGAGAAAAGCAACATGCGAAAATTTTGAAGTTTCCTTAACATACTGAATTTTCATGTGGAGTTTAGATGAGCATAAATTTGTCTGGTGATTTTTCTTATGGCCCTTACATTGCTGACTACTGTTCACCTCAGAACCAAAATAGTTCTAAGTACAGTATTGATGGGCTTTCAAAAACAACAACAACAAAAATAAATAAATAAATAAATAAACAGAAACAAAAGGCTTTTTCTTGTTTAACACATCAGTTGATATGTATGTGCAACTAGGAACTGCAGTCCTTGATTTTTACAACTTTTTTTCCTTTTATCTTCGTGTTGTAGTTCACCATCTGACCATTTTCGTCCTCCATTTGCAAAACTTCTGAGTGCTGTTGAAAGAATATTACATTCTGAATTCATGCACTGATCCATGAAATACAGTTAACTTTCTCAACCTGTATGGGTTGACATACCAGTTTCCTATCTTCTAACTACAATCTAAGCAAGATCTTTTTATCCATGGAATTTAATACNATTTTTTTTCTTTTCTCTGCCCAATAAAATTTATTTCATTTTTATAGCACAGACTGTCACTGTGATATAAAGCCTCTGTTAGTTTTGACAGTCGTAACTCAGCAGTGCTTCACACATTCCTCTGGAGACAGATTCAATGGATAGATGCTGGTGGCATTCAATCATCCACAATAAAAGTCACAACATTACTAACAGCAGTATATAGCTTAATAATACCATATTCTTGACTTAGAAAATTACCACAGTTTACAGCAAAACATATTTCCCTTAGGGAATTTTATTAGCATCACTGTATCTAAATATTTGAGTAATGAAAATGCCATAAGACGTCATCTGCAATTTTGGATTTGATATCATATTAAACATTTTATCTGTACTGAGTATGTGCATTGTAAATTTTAGGTAATAAAAGATGCATTTAAGATTGCAATGAAACTTCCATTATAACTCAGTGGTTTTGCTTTTAAGTCTACTACCAGAATTAATTCTAAAAAAAGGTCTGAAATAATATTTTTTTTGTGAATTTAAGTAGTTATTTTTTTCATGGTTAAACTGTATAAAATCTATTTATTATTCTCATTGATTTGTATGAGTTCTGAGAAAACTCAGAATAATTGTTCAGTTTAGTTAAAGAAATGGATTGTTTGTTGGGATGTACATAGTTCAGTAATAAATAGACTTTCTTTATATATTTTGTATCCTCTTTTATTCATCTGCCGTTTAACAAGAACATGCAGCCAAGTATGTAAGACTGCTTTGAGTTGCACATTGATAAAACAGATAGAAGATGGAGCCAGTAATTCATACATAGGAGTTGGTACGTTTAATTTAGAGCTGGTGTTGAGGCAAGCTAACAGATTTCAGCTCAGTTTACGTTCTGGGGAAAGGAATGATGTTCTTAAGGAGCTGCCTAAGCTACCACAACTACTCAATTACTTTCTAGCTGCACAGCTGTTTGAAAGCAACACAATCCTCTTCTCTTAGATTCTGTGTGAAGGTACATTTCAGAGTAGTCTACTTTTTTTGTAAAATGGTAGAGGCTGGGATACCTCTGCCACAATGCTGATATACAAAAGACACATAAGTAACTGAGGATCCTTATCCCAAATCACATACTTTTGTAAGAAGAAACAGAAAATCAAACAACAACAAAATGCACACCTTAAAAAAAAAAATCAAATTACAGTGAACTAGATGACAATTTCATTCCTTCAATTACTATAAATACTGAGAAGTATAGAGGTAATATTAATAACATATTATGTTTGTTGCATTAATACACTAGGCAGAATTCAAAGAAGCAATTAAACACATTTATAATTTTAGATATTTCTCTTTGAGACACTTCAAAGGAACAATTTTCTTTTTGCTTTATCCAAAATAAGCTTCAGAGTAAGTAGCACCTTGTGTGCCTATTTATTACTAAGATATCAATAAGTAGTTTGAGACATATCGTGTTTACACGCTCTAATTCTGATGGTGGATTTCAGCAACCCAAATGCCTGCTGGGAAAGCAGTATAGTAGACTGCAAGCAATCCAGGAGACTCCCAGAGTGCATTCTGGTTGAGTCAAAACAAAACAAAATTAAGCAAAATAGCAACAACAAGAAAAAAAAAAAATAGAGAGAAATGTTACTGGCCCTAGTGCTCACCCATGCAAAGGAGCTTATTAAAGAGATTAAGACTGAAGACAGTCTAGACTCTAGTGACCATGCCCTGGCTGAATTCACGATATCAAGGATAGAGACCTGGCATAAAGCAAAATTAGAATCATGAAGTTCAGGAGAGCCAACATCAGGTTGTTTAAGGAATTATTAGACAAGATCCTGGGGAACTTTCCTTAGGGACAAAGGAGATGAGAAGAGATGACAGCTCTTTAAAGATGCCCTTCTGAGAGCAAAAGAGCTCTCCATTCCTGTCTCATCCCATTCAGTGGGTTTCAAGGAAGGTTACTCTTTTTGAATATCCTGAGTTGTGCCTCTCCTGGCCCGTGGGGATCACAACCAAGATGGAGTCATCCAAGACTCAGAGGAATTATATACATCAATTTATTGAGAGCTTTCTAACAGCAACTAATATTCTACTTGGAAGTAAAATTGGCTAATTTACTACTAATGATTAAGAAGACCTACAGGTAAGACAGTATAAGGAAATGGCAACTACAAAGAGTGGAAGTGTGAAGATAAAAAGAAAAGATATAAAACAGGGAAAGAGAGAGATAGACAAACACAGACAGACAGATAGACAAACACAGACAGACAGATAGACAAACACAGACAGACAGATATACGAACACAGAAAAGCAAAGTGGTTTGCCACTCCTTGATCCTGTCATCTGAAATCCAGGAAGAAAACTCCCCAACTCCCACGCGGTTTTAGAAAGTGACATTATTTTATTCCTCATGATATGACTTGACAAATCATGCCTGTGCTTTCAGAGTTCAAGTTCAATATTTAAACAGTTTAGACATGCATATGCAATACATTTGCATGCATATTAATTCTTTTTCAAGAATTCATATATGCCTATGTCCTTCTGAACATATGTGGTAGGGGCCTGTGGTGGTCTTAGAGCACATACTTTCTCATTTTTCCATCATCAGCTTCATCACAGTGACTTTTGGCTGACCTTTAGCTGTTTTTTTCCCATTTTGACAATTTTTTCATTGTTTGTTATGTCATAATAAGCATCTTCCTATCTTAGTGCACTATAGCACTAAACAATATATGTGAAATCTGAGGAAGAAGTCCTTGCACCTGGTGGATGCAAAGATGAAAATAGTCCATTGAGATTCCAGTGCTCCTCCAAAGCAGGATCATTGAGAAAAACAAGACTACTCACACACCAAGCAAAGTTAAAATGGAAAGTTTCAGAACTATCACTCATTTACTCCTTTTACTAAGCTAGTGTATTGGTCCTTAAACTAATATCCTGATCCTTATTGTTAACCAGCCTATATCAATCCAGTGATGTCTTGGTGATGCTGATCTTTGGTAGTGGTGGGTCACCTGAAATTATGGTGATAAGCTGATGACTAATGACAAACATGCATATAGTCCAGAGTGGTCAAACCTGCTCTTTTGGAATGACAGCTTCTGGCTTTGGGGATCTCAGCAGGAAATCTTTTGTTCCTATCTTCCAGGACTTGCTAATTCATATCAGCAGGGACAAAAGGAAGCAGGGAAGTGCCAACTTGTATCCTGCCTTCACAGGATACATTGGTATCATCTCCCAGTCTCCAGTATCAAGTTGGAAACATTTGTTTCCAAGTCAAGTCTTCAGACAGAAAATGCCTCTGGACCTTCCCATTCGAAAGCAACCAGCTCCAAGGAAATGCTTTCAAGTGTATAACTGTCTACAAAATGTTTCAACTGTCTTTCGTTGATTTGAGGCAATGCATTCCTTACCAGTCTCAGACAATCCTCCAGCATAATAAATCAAGCAGAGTCAGGAAACCAGCAAGACTGAGCAAGGACCTGCTGATCAAATTGAGGGAAAAGAAGAAAATGGACAGGAAGTGCAATCATGTGTAGCCTGGGAAGAATACAGGGTTGCTGTCCAGACATGCACTGGTCTGATTAGGAAAGCCCAGCTGCAAATAGAACTAAGCTTAGAAGGTGGTGTGAATAATAACAAGAAGAGATTCTGTAGGTACATTAATCAGAAGAGAAAGGCAAAGGAGTGTGTACCCTTTCTGATAGATGAGAAGGGTAAACTCAGTATAACAGACATGGAGAAGGCCGAGGTACTTTAACAAGTACCTTTAACAAGAACTTTAACAAGTTCTTTACCACAACTTTCACTGTCAGTTAGGCTTCTCACATCTCTCACATCACTGAGCTTCTAGGTGGGGACTGGAGGAGTAAAATTCCTACAGCTGTAATTGAAGAGCAGGTTAGAGACCACCTGATGAAACTGAACAAGTCTATGGGGCCTAAGCATTCCAGGGTTCAGAAGGAATCATAGAATCACAGGATCACCAAACGTGGAGAAAATCTCTAAAATCAACTAATCCAACTTACACCTACCACCAGTATTTCCCCACTAAACCATGTACAACATCTAAATGTTTCTTAAACACCTCCATAACTCACTCATCACCCTGTGCAGCCAGATCCAGTGCCTGACAGCTCTTTCAGAGAAGAAATTTTTCCTAATATCCAACCTGAGGTGGCTAATGTTGTTGCCAAGCCACACTCCATTGTATTTGAAAAGGTGTGGTTGTCAGGTAAGCTGCCTGTGATTAGAAAAAGGGGAGCCTCACTCTCCTTCTTAAGAAGGGGAGAAAGGAAGACCCAAGGAACTACCGGATGGTGAGCCTTATGTCTGCATGTGGGAAGATCATGGAGCAGATCATCCTTGAAGCTATGTTAAGGCACATGCAAGACAAGGTGACCTCAAACAGCCAGCATGGCTTCACAAATGACTAATCATGCCTAACCAGTTCGGCAGCTTTCTACATTGAGATCAACAAGTCTGAATGCAAGATGCTTCACCTGGGTTGGGGCAATCCCAGACAGTCCGGGAGAAGAGCTCATTCAGAGCAGCCCTGTGGAGAAAGATTAGGGGATCCTGGTGAGCAAAAAGCTGGACAGCATGCACTTGCATGGATGCCTGGATGGCCAAAAGTATCTTGAGCTACATCAAAAGAGGGATGGCCAGCAGGGTAAAGGATGTTAAGATCCCCCTCTTCCCTGCTTTTATGGCACCACCTGGAGTGGTGCCATCCAGGCCTGGGGGTCCCAGCACAAGAAAGATACGAAGCTGTTGGAGCGAGCTCAGAGATGGGCCATGAGAATGAAGAGAGGGCTGGAGCACCTCTCTGATTAAGAAAGACTGAGCTTGTTCAGCCTGGAGAAGAGTAGGCTCTGGGAAGACCTCACTCCTCACTGTGGTATTTCAGCGTCTAAAGAAATCATACAAACAAGATGAAGAGCAACTTTTAACACAGTGATAGTGATAAAACAAGGGGTGATGGGGAATGGTTTTAAAATAAAATGGTTTTAAAATAAAATGCCCCATCTCTGGAGGTGTTCAAGGTCAGGCTGGATAGAACCCTGGGCACCCTGATCTAGGGGTTGGTAACTCAGCCCATGTTAGGGGAGTTGAAACTGGATGACTTTTCAACACAAGACATTCTATAATTCCATGATTATGATTCTACAATCTGTTTGGCAGATGACTAAACTTATGTTTTTATTCAGAAGAAGTTTTTGTCAGTGTTCTGTAGGTTAAATAATGATCTGGAATTCAATTATCAGTTTGCTCAGAGAATCACCTGAACATTAACAACCAATAATAATATATAACATTCAACATATGGAATAGTTAATTTTACTGTCCCTTATTACACAACAGTAACAGTTAGAACATCTTGTTTATGTTATTATTAATATTAAAACTATAAACATAGGAAACCTAACGCTTGCAGTGGCAGCACACACAGTCAAATAGACAGAAAGAATACTGGCTCTTTCATACCTGTAACTACAGCACCAACACATTTTTAGCTGTGAAAGACCCATCAGGGCAACACAATAGACTTCAGAGTGTCTCTGGAAGGAAAGTCATGCTGATGTTGGTTGGTAGTTGCCATCCACCATGCCTACTACCTTGCTATTATTTATCATGGTGTATACTCACATCTTCTTTGTTGTGGGTGTACAGAAGAGACAGGGTCAGCTTCTTTCTTTCTCTGACCATTCTAACATTCTCAACTCTTCCACTTCCTCCCCCTAGAAACAGTGTAGAGGGAATGGAGAATGGAGGCTTGTGGTCAGTCCATAAGTGTTACTTTCAGCTGTCCCTTCCTCCTTATGCTTTTTCCCTGCTCCAGTGTGGGCTAAGCACTTCAGAGGCAATGTAGAATATTGGATTTACTGTGGAGCACCTTCTCATCCTCTCGCATTAGTCTTCCCTCAGCCATTTTTCACTCTTTTTGTTCCTCCTGCTGTTCTATATCCAGATTTTTCTTCCACTTCGTAAATGAGTTTTCTCAAATGCACCATCAGCTTGGCTACTGCTTTATTCTTCTTCAGCTTTATTCTTCAGTGGGATTGGAACTCACTGTGTCTGGAATGAGCAACTCCTGGCTTCTTCCTACACAGTCCATACAGGCAGACCTCTCCCCTGCCACTACCAAAACCTTTCCACTTAACCAAACACATTTTAATTCTGCAAGTGTTTGCTGATTTCATAAATGGTAAAATCATCTTCTGTCCTACTATTTGTTCTTGGAATATCCTTCAGACCTCACTATTTTGTGTTCTCTCATGGTGAATGCAATACGGAGTTCTATATGGCTAAAATTATCCTCCTCACCTCCACATCAAGAAAAAACAACAAAGAAAAAAGGAAAGAAGAAAAGAAAAAGAAATGGAACAGCTACTGCATTTAATAATAGCACAAACATACTACAAATGAAAATAATGGCTTAAAACTAATTTATCTCAGAAAAAAAAAAATTAAAAAGACCATAAATTTCAAGATAAAATGTTTAGTTACACTGTAGTCATTTTTCAACATTAGTGAATAAAGACAGGAAAGAAGTATTCTTTCTTCATGACTGAGTAGATATTACTGATGTAATTCATCTTTCACTTTTTTTTTTTCTCTTTCTTAATTACTTTGTAAGTTGACCATCTTAGAAGAACTCTCAATTTATATATAATAAATCATCTGGTTTATGTCTTATTTTTTTCTTCCCTTACTAGGTAGTGAAATCTTACTTATATTTGTCAAATACATTACTTCTAAATGCCATGGAGAAACTTCAGATCAAGTAATAAAACTTCTTATCATTCATATTTTACACTGGAAAAATAAAAATGAGATATGAAATCTGCGACTGTGATTAATATGCAGCAGACAGAAAACCCTGTATTACTGCTTTAAAAACAGGAAAGAAATACTGAAAGTTCTATTAAAATAATTTAAACAGTCTCAGAGGCTGATGAATAGAATGTATTTCTAAGATAAATAAATATTTAAAGAAGAAATAGGTAATTAGACTTAAAAAATATTCAGCATAAAATTATCAAAATAAACCTTCATATTTTCACTAAGTTGACAGTGATGCTATAACTCTAGAAATGACTTCGAAAAAATGACTTTGAAAAACAAATTTAAGATTGACTACACAGAAAATCAGTTTACTATCTATTATGAATTTGAATGAAGTGAACCCCACTTCCTGGAGAAATAAGTCAATGAAATTAAAAAGAAGGACAATATATATCTAGACACTAACTAAATTCCAAAGCATTCTTATAGAATCCTTTGTGTCTAGCTACTATATCCATGCATACCTAACAGTATGTCAGGCTGAAGCATTTGATTCATGCTCAAAGTGACATTCTCTTGTGTTCACGGCATAATCTGGATTATTGAAATCCAGATTCTGGTGTTTCTTTTGAAATCCAGATTCTCAGATCCTGATTATAATCTCATCTACAGTAGAAGAATACACAATGTCTGAATTGCCGATGAAGAAACACAGATATTTTCTCAGAGAGAGCCTTGGATAACTAAGTTATCCCTATGCATTTCATTTATTATGATTCAAATATCAGGTGAAATAAATCCAGTTACTCAAAATTGGTTGTTCACCATTGACTGATGTCTCTCAGTTTGAAATGCTAATACTGCTATTTCTCCAGTCAGTAAACAGAGTTATTTGATGACCATTCTCCTAAATATTTCAAACTGTTAATACTTTGTGAAATCTCATACTCGGTTCTCCTCTGCTCTATGTGATGTTAATGATAATTTTTTTTTTTTTCTACATGCTTATATAACTCAATAACTTTTTTAGAATTAGCAGGCAGGATTAAAGCACACAACAAATTATTTCTTATCACTGACAATTAGACAAATATCACACAATCGCTCCAAAGCAATTGTGCGACATCTCTCCCACCATTTAATTAGCTATTACTTTGAGAAATAGGAAAGTATATTGGTCAGATGTAGAAATAAATTCAGCTGTCTGAAATCCTGTTCTTGTTGCTGTTAGGATTTCTTACTGAGTGTTTGTCTCAGAAGCTAGATTTGTATTAAGCTTAAAGAAGCTTGGTTTTCAAAATGCAGCAATAGAAACAACTAATTTGTTGGATGAAATGGATATTATACTGAATCTTTTCTTGTTCTGTAAAATTAGTTTTCAGAAAGAAAAAAAAAAAGGAAAAGTTAATCTTGAAAAATCCAGTGAGAGGCTATAAAGTTACAAGAATGATCACAGAAAATTAGTGTGATTAAGAATTTGGAAATAATCTTCACAGTTTATTTATGAATACCTTGGGAAGGATCTCTCTATTGAGGGAATTATCTGTAAAAGATGTGGAAGATCTTTTGCTTCTGTGTTTTCATAATCCTCTGAGTTAGACTCTATATAGAAGGACAATATAAAACAAAGTATTTGGCAAACATGGAGCATCTGACATAATTTATTTTGCCTAGATACAAATTCTTATAGGATTTTTTTTTTTTAATTTAATAAGAGAATATATTGTTTAGTTAATAGATGAAAGAGTGACCAGAGTGACCAACATAATGGTCATGTAGAGCTGGAGGAAAGTGGGGGGTGGAGGTGTATTTTATGATGGAAACATTTTCATAGTAGCAACAGCCCATTATTGTGAGGGGAAAAAAAAAAAAAAAAAA
>JACDJE010002446.1:241781-254683 GCA_016647715.1 Pavo muticus
TTTTTTTTTTTAATCAATTTTTTGAAAACATCCAGTTTTGTTTACATTTTGATTATATGAAAATGGAATTTGGATACTACAAACTAAAGGTTTAATTCTCTGAGCAGTTCTACTATAAATGCTATAATTTATTCAGTATTAAAGATAAATTTATTGTAACATGAATTATTAATGTATATTCTTGTGGCTCTTTTATATTTGTGATATGATATGATTTTACTTTGCATGATATTATTTCTATTCCTTTAGTGCAATTCTTTTGAAGAGTCAACTAATTACAAATGCTAAAGCAAATGAAGAATACCATGATGAAGTATTTGTGTGAAAATTCTCTCACTTGCACTGGCCAAAGTTAAGCATGTAAAAAAAGATAAAATAAAAATCTTTCTGATTTCAGAGATTGAAGTATATGTCATTACTTAGTGCAGGGACAGTTGTAGCATATCAGTCCAACAAACCACAGTCTTGCTGCTTTATTCTTCTTTTTTTTTTTTTTTTTTTCTTTTTTTCTTTTTTCTTTTTTCTTTTATTTTTTTCTCTCTCATCACTGGATGAAAGTGATTGTTTAGGGAAGTTATAAAAATAAGACATGAATATAAGATTGTTTTCCCTGAATATATTTACTGTTTCCAGAAGGATCTGATTTAGGAGCCTTCTGTCTAGCAGTTGACTTCAATTGAGCCTAGGCGACAATAGTGTTTGCTTACAAAATTAAGTTAACCCCTTAAGATAAAGAAGTAACTTAGTTATAAGAGTACAGGATTAGCTTGAGCATAAGCAATCTGCTAATCGCAGTGGAAGAAGCAAACTATGAAGGAGCTTCCCAACAAAGAATGGAAATAGAGCAAAAGATGAGTGAAAGACTGACCCCAATGAGAGAAATTTTGAAGGACACTCAAAGAACAGGGAGTAAAAATGGAAAAGGGGTATGAACTATGAAGGAGATTGAGGAAGAAACGTCTCTCCAGCTGTAAGCAAAGATCAGGTTTGTGAGCACCTGGGGAACTTGAACATCCACAAGTCTATGGGTCCCGATGAGATGCATCCCAGAGTCTGGAGGGAATTGGATGTTATAGTCTCCAAGACATTCTCAGTGATATTTGATAAGTCATGGAAATTGGGTGAGGTCTCTGGTGACTGGAAGAAAGGCAAAGTTGTAACCATTTTTAAGAAGGGTAAAAAGGATGACCCCAGTGGGGGGAAAGAAATGTTATTTTTGCATAACAATAAGATGTTATGACTCCAAAGAGGTCCAAAGAGATGACATGGAGCTCTGATACAAGATGAATTTCTGTTTGCAGAATGGAAGATCTGCATTTTTGAGTAACATCAGGATACACCTCTTTTTGCTACTGAAGAACTTGTATATGCTAAGTATTGAAAGACTAAATGAATGAATAACTAGTGAATATCTAAAACAGATTAAAGTGGCAACTACAGAAGTCATTACTTAGAGGAGGAACGCAGTGCTAAACAGTTCAGTTGTGCACTCAGACAAGTAAAATTTACTACAGTACCTTGGATAAAAGAATGTTATAATAAATTATGTTCCTAACCAAGCTTTATTTATAACATAAACATATTTAATTTAATTAATTTAAATTTAATTCTACAAATTCTTCCCCCTAAAAACAGAAACAGCAACAACAACAAAATACTGAGAAAAAAATAATTTAAAGATAATATTTGCTGATTATTCTAAATTATCTTTGAAGAACGAGGTCATCCTAATATCAAGTTAATAAAACTTATTATTTAGGGTTTTTTTTTTTTTTGTTATTTCAGTATTCCACACAGTTTTTAAACAATTTTTTTCCTCTTGTTGGCAAAAATCATGGATTAATTGGATAATTAATTATTACAAAGACTGAGGAAAGTCAGTCTCATGCCTCCAGAACAAAGACACATAAAATGAAAAGAGGACAAACATCTTATTTATCACAATCAAAGAATTAATGAAAAGACAACTGACTCAATGTCAGAATGATCATTATATCCAAATACAAGGCATACCCTCAGCTATCAGGAAAGTAAATTTCATTTAAAAACAAGTTTAAGGATTTTGATCAGAGATTTTGTAAATGTTCGCCTTCAGAAAATATAGGTGATTTTAAAAATCCAAATGTTAAACATAAAGTGCATCACTAAACAGAAAACAGACACTCAAACAGAGGTCAGCAAATCTGCCCAGCAAGCATTTATCATTTTATGGATTACAATAAGAACTGTAAAGTGAGAACTATATGTATATATATATACATACATATACATATATATATATATATTACAGATTCATTTATTTGCTGTGTATTGGCACCATGTAGATGGCAGCAAACTTGGGTAGGAGTGGGTTATGGATTCTAGAGTTCCAATTTAGAATTTACAATACAGTAAATCTCATAAATGCAGGAAAATAATAAATTTGGTTACATGCATGAAGTCACTTCTAAAATAATAATAACTAATATTTTTTTCTTCCATAAATCTACAGTTATTCTCCGTAAACATGACTGTGACATTTATTAGAAATTCTGTTTACTAGTTGATACAGAAGTCTATGAACTAAATAAAAAGAATTTTAGTACTAAATTTTATTGATTTTGAAATTAAGTTAAAGGCATCAGACAGCTCATATCTATATAGCATATTCAGTCACTTGAAGAGAGGAATCTATGTTGTAGAGATCTTCATAAGGACAGAGTGACTCACGCTCTGAGAAGTGACTTTCTTCACTTGCTATAAATCTACATGGGCTGATCAAAAGGTAAAGCCTCCTATTTTATTATATTACCCACGGTATCAGAGGATATCAACAGCAAGCTCAGATACAGGTCTCTATTATACAGGTTTGTACACTCAGTAAGATAAATGCTACCCATATATCCGTACTGTGACAAAATATACCCACACTGAATCTGCTTTATTCTTTTATATTTTTGTTCATGAGAAGACTTGTGATAAAATCACTTTTTAACAAATGACTGAGATAACTCAAGTCTGAAGTCCTCTATAAGGCAGTATGTTTTTTCTGCTCACAACTCTTAGATGAACTAAGCACTGTTTTTACCTTTGTTTTTCCTCGTTGAATAATTCCAAATGCACATCTTTTTCTCTTCAATTACTGGAGGAGTTGGTTTGAACTGTATATACCAAGAGAGAGAGAAAGAGCCAAATGAGGCATCAAATGTTGTACAACTGGTTTATTATAAATTCTAAGCAGTTAAGGGATGTGAGAAATGTGGAGAAGTTAGTGATAGTAAAGAGAGGAATCCTAGTAAACTGGTCATAAAGAGGGATAGTCACCAGCACGGATTCAGCAAAGTTGATATGCAGGGAGCCACAGGTTGGTCAGCAACATCTCATCAATCCACATGGCTACAGTTCAGTGCAGAGGACATCCATTGTAGCTCCAAACTTTCCAGTTTTTATCCTCTTCTTTCTGATCTCATACACCTCTGGTTGCTTGAGGAAAAGACGCCTGCTCCCCTCATCAGGTGATCAGTTATTGATCATGCAACAGTCAAGTGCCTGCTACCTGGCAGGCCAGTGGGCATGCATGTGGACTCCATAGTGGAAATTTTCTCCAAAACAAACCCAAAAGTCAGCTTGACCTGTAAATATTAACCAAGAGCTGATTCTTTCTGGTTACTCAACCACATGAGTTCTCTCTATCAGCCTGTCATGGTCTCAGGTGGGTGCTGCTGAACAATTTTTGAGACAATAGCACTTTCTTTCAACTTCTAACACACATCATATTAATCAATTTTTTTTCCCTGATTGTATTAGGAAACCAAGATTTCAAGATCAAACTTAAATCTTAGATAACTTAGACAACTACAGTCAAGTAAGATGAACCTTGAATAATGAGAAGTATTACGTCTATTTTAATGCTTTCCCATCCCAACTCCTCTTCTGTGCCCAGTGCCAGGACTAGAGGCAAAGGGCACAAACTAGAATAGAAGAGGTCCCTTCTAAACATCACAAAGTTCTTCACTGTGTGGGTAATGAGAGATTGGCTCAGGTTGACCACAGGGATTGTGGAATCTCCCTCCTTGATGATACTGAAAAACCACTTGGACATGGTCCTCAGTAACCTGCTCCAGGTGTCCCTGTTTGAAACAGAAGTTGCATCAGCTGACCTCCAGATGATGTCCCTTCTAACTTCAGCCATTCTATGATTCTATGGTAATGTTTGGAGCTAGTCTGTTTGCTCTTCCCAAGTAACCACTGTATAATGTGCTTTTCTGAAAATGGCTAAAAATATGCCCTGCCAGTGGGAAGTGTTGAATGAATTCCTTTTTTTTTTATTCATTTTACTTGTGCACTTCTCGATTTATCTATTAAACTGTATGTATCTAAACTCATAAGTTTTTCACTTTTACCTTTCTGACTCATTCACTCATCTCATTAGGAGTGAAACAGGCCAGCAGCTTTGTGGTAATTAGCTACCTACTAGAGTTAAAAAAAAAAAAAGACCTCAGAGGAAATTGATAATTTCAGAAAAATTATTTGTGGCTTATCTGAACAAAGAACAAAGAAACAAAACAGAAACTGATTCAAGACAACACTTGATTAAGGATTTTCTTCTTTATAACCTGTATTGCATTTTGAAAACAGAACACAAGCCAAACTGCGAATGTTATTTGTCAAATTGTTTTCATATTTTATTTGTGAGAATATAAACACTGCATTGTTTTTTAGGCTGCTAATGGAATCTTCCTGTAATGTCTGACTAGAATTAGAAGACTTAGCATTCTTAATTATAGATGTGTCATTCTACAAACACAATTTTAAAAGTCATTAAAATATTGTAGCAATTTCCATAATTCCCTCTTTCTTTTGTAGTTAAGCTACAGTATACTAGGTTAATAACACTGATCTCTTGCTTTCAGAATTCATTACAAACTACTCCCTACTGTCATTATAAAAGATCAAGTTTGAGAACTAATGTGCTGAAAAGTTGTAACTTCTTATTCAAAATGCACAGAAAGATATTCTCCAGACACTGAATGAGACACTGTTTTTTCTGAAGATAAAAAAAAAGGAAAAAGAAAGGAAAAAATTAAGATTACCCCAGTTAATCTGACATGCCTTTTTTTGCTGTTTGGAAAAGTGTGTGCTTGCCATTCTATTTATGTTGATCGGTCCTCTTTCATATATATACATGCATCAAGCTGTGCATTATCTTCTGCAGTTACTACTTCATCTTTTCTGTACAGAAATCCTCTGTGTCCCGTAGTTAAGCTTCATTTCAAGCCTTGGAATAAGCCTATGTTTGAATCTCTGTGTCTGAATATCCGTGTGTGAATCTCCAGATTCAGACATCTTCCTCTAAATGTTTGGAACATAAACAACAATATATGAGTTAGGGATCCAATCACACGCTATACAGAATATGTAACAGAGATCAGTTCAATTGGTAAACTAGCTGAGGCACTATGGAAAATTAAGGTTTAGTCATAGAATCATAGAATCACAAGGTTGGAAATGACCTGCAAGATCATCTAGTCCAACCGTCCTCCCATTACCATTGCTACAACAAGCTACTAAACCATATCTCATAACTCCTCATCCAGACGCCTCTTGAACACTGCCAGGGACAGCAACTCCACCACCTCCCCAGGCAGGCCATTCCAGTGCCTGACCACTCTCTGAGAGAAAAAGTTTCTCCTTACGTCTAATCTAAACCTCCTCTGGTACAACTTGTGGCCATTTCCTCATGTCCTGTTTGTTGCCTGGGAGAAGAGGCCAAACCGCTCCTCATCACAACCTCCCTTCAGGAAGTTGTAGAGTTCAATGAGGTCTCCCACTCTCTCCTCTTATTTCAGCTAAGTGACTATCTATGTAACTATCTATTGCTTCTAAAAGTAGAAGCTTAAATCCAGGCTTCCAACTGCAGTAATATTGCATCCAACATATATCATGTCTACATTTCTGTAGCTAGAAACATTTCCAACTCTCACAAAGTATAAAAAGATCTTTAAAATACAAACTTGGACTAGAAGGTACAATGATATCTACACATAAAGAATAGCTTTGTAAGAATGTTAAGACATTTTTGAAATGTTACTAGTATCTGAGTGGGTTGACCTTGGCTAACAGTAAGACACTCACTCAACTGCTCTTTCACTCCCCTTCCTCAACAGGAGAAGGAAGAAAATGCGACGAGAAGGTCATGGATCAAGATAAAAATTGGGAGGACACTAACTAATCACTATCACAGGCGAAATAGATTCAACTAGGAAAAAAACAATTTAATGTATAGTCCCCATCTCTCTTTATTTTATCCTTTTAATCAAATATGTTTTATCCTTCTTATTAAATATGTTTTCTCTTTTACTAAATATGTTTTCCTAGAAGCACCTCCAACTTGGCTGCTGGACTCAGATGTGCCCAGTAGTAGGTGTGTGGTGGCCTACCACCTTTACCTAACACAGTATCACAGAACAATTTTAACCGTTTTTAACCTGTTGTCCATTAAATAACACTTAACTGTTAATTTTGTATGCCAAAAGGAGAAGGTGACATACATTCTGATTAGAAAACATGTTGAAAAAGTCCTATTCCTTCCACGGAGGAAGGTCATGTTTCTTTTTCTTGTATTCCAGTTGAAGATAGGAAAAACATTTGGATTTACATAAGTGCATTTTCAGAAAAGAAAAACTACAGTTTACATTTACAAATCATTCATTCACATTAAGGCAGAATCACTAGGTTTTTGTGAATAAATGCTATCTGTATTGAAGATTTTTTTCCAAAAACAACAACAACAGGACAACATTTGGGATATTCTTTATTTTTATCTGTGTTAGACTGTTTGAAAGAAGAACAATGTACATGGCTGTATCCCTTCTGTTTGTTTTGTTTTTATTGTTGTTTGATATGTTTGATATGAGAGTGAATAGGATTTTAAAATTGAGAAGTGCCATATTCTAGTCCTAGGACTCTGACTGCATCTGATACAACTTGGATAGGTACTTTCAACTATATTCTCCTCATTCTCCTTTCATTGTCTGTCTGTCTGTCTGTCCTTTTTTTCTCCTAGTGTAAAAAAAATACTTTGTTTATTTTTTGCCCTAATTGATTGCAGCTTTGTTCTTACTGTTGGTCATTTTATTCTTTCTAAAATTAAAAAAAAAAATAATGTCTGAGTAATATTCTCATTAAAAAAAAATATCTAAGACTGAAGATCTGAAAGTGTAGTCAGGGAATAGCTGAATTTTTCTTTATTTCATACTCTTTCCCTGTGGGTATACTTTACTTGAATAGAAATCAAGAGCTTGGCTTGCTATATTCTTATGTTTGTTGTTAGTTTTTGTAACAAATGCGTGTTTTGTGCTCTGTTAAAGAAAGAAAGGTCAAATTGTGTACATATTTTGATGCAGAGGTGTAGTAGGCCGTGTGGATCCCTAGCTTCTGTGGAAATGGATGTCCTCCAGGCACTAATGTGCCTGTCTATCTGTCTTACATGACCTCCTACCTGATATAAATGTGACTTTAACACTGCATTGTGAATACTTGGATATAACTGGACCATAACAAACAAAAAAGTGCCTACATTTTCATAGTTGTCAGATTATGCATAGTAAAGTAACAAATGGATGAAATTTTCCAGAAAGCTAAGACCATAAAGAAGAATGTATGACTAATGCCAGTTATTATCCAACTGGATGCTTTTGAGTCTGTTTAGAGAGACAGATTACATAAAGTATTTATCATGCTGTTGTTATGTTACCTTGCTTTAAAGACTGGTATAGAATTCAGAAATACACACTTTGCAGATAAAATTTATTGTGTGAGGTTCTCTGCTAAACAAAACAGTAACAAAACTGTAAGTTAATTCCACTGTTCCTGTCATGGTTTTGTGATTTTTGGTTATCAGTATTCCACATCATAACATCATGTAGTGCACTGGGAGTTAAAGTGTTCCGGGTACCTGTCCCCAAAGAGAAGAACTATGTTCCCCAGAAGCCTGTTCACTGTACTGTTATCATTTTTGCTCAGGGGGAACAGATATAAGACCTTGGTAGGTCATCTGACCAGGCTCTTCTTCATCAGGCTCTCTCCCTGCTGCTCGACCAGACTGTGCATCTCACCTCAGCGTTATGGTGAGGCCTACCCAGCTTTCGCTTTCCCTCTCTCATTATATTTGATTTATTAGCTTCAATTCTAATTATATTGTATTATAGTGTGTTATCTTGCATCCCAATACAATATTTAGTAAATTAGTTTGTTTCTCCTCAGATCGTGCCAGTGTTTTTAATTATTTTGGGGTCCTCTGTTTCCCTTTTCTGGAGGCGCGGATTTTGTGAAATCCCTCCGCCCCGCTAGTCATGGAACCGGGCAGAACCAGCCTGTAAACCGTTGACAGTTCCTTAGTGAAATGCATTTTCACTTGAATAAAGCTTGGAAATCTACAATTATTTATTTATTTATTTTTTGATGATCACAGTGTTGCAAGTACTTAGACACTTCGTACCCTAAGGACACATAACAATTTCATTTTGTCTAAAGAGAACACAGTTTTTTTTAAGAAGCCCCATAAATGAAGATCCTGTAGTAGAATTGTATCCCATGCCTTCAGCTGTCAATACTCCAGGAATAATTGAAACCAATATGTTCTGGTAAATATTACCACTGTATGTCAGAATAATGATATTTCATGGTCAGATATGTCACTTACTTCTGACATTCAAAAAGCGAATCTTACATATTTCCTGTATTTAATTATTCATACCTGCTACTTGTTTTCTAAATCATGCACTCACTTGAATTGAGATAGGTGAATACAAATTATCTTAGCACAGAAAACAGCATTCCTTAGTAATTACTTATTTTTTTCTAGAAGATTATCTCACTTTAGAGAAACTAAGACAACACAAAAAAAAAAAAAAAAGAGTAATAGATGAGAAACTTACCTATGACAATATTAATGTATGCTCAAATGACTTTAAGAAATAAGTCTGGAAATGTATTCAGACACAAGGAGGATTTTTCACTGAGTGTAGATGTTAAAAAAAATAAAAATATTTAAAAATATTTATTGTTTAGAAAAAGTTAAACATATCCATATATAACATGCTGAAATTGAGAATATTTTGCTCGAATAAATATCAGAATTCTACTTTATATAACACAGAAGAGTTTCATAAAAAAAAAGAAAGCTGAAGAAAATTTTTTCAGGAATACAGTCTGGGATTTAGAAGATCTGGGATGAAATGCCCTATTATGTCAGTGAAACTGACTCTAAATTTTTACTTAAATATATATTACATACAAGTGCTCTCCTCATTTAAATACTAAATATAAGGGATAGAGATATTACTGTTTATTTTGAATCTAAGTTGCTAGGCATATTTTAATATTATCAGCCTCTTTAGACTTCCAGACTTGTGAGCTACAGTAGTCAGAATTTGAATGCTGATAATATACACATGCCCAGCAGAAGAAATTTATCTACATCAAGAGGAAGTGTAATTTTGATCCGTTGTTGCTTAACAATTCAATTATTTCAATAAAACTTATAATTTAAAGGGAAATATGAAATTTTTTTTAGTTAGATCTTTTTTTCAAATATATGTTTATTAGTGACTTATGCTTACCTGTTGAGTTCTGCATGAGACATTTCCTCATTTTGCTAGAAATAATCAAGCTCTCACCCCCGAAACTATCTGGCTATCTCTTTTAGAAATTTCTAATATTAAAGATATACATATTTATTTCTTGGATCCGCAGTATTCTCTCAGTCTTACTGAAAATCTGTCCTGATACTTAAATGAAATTCTTGGCTGAACTAATTACATATATATGCATAAGAAGCTACTTCAGCTGTCTTTAAAATATTTTAGTTCTGTAACTTCTCCTTGACAATATTCAGCTTGGACAGATGTTCTTCGTTATATAGTTTGACATTGCGGCTTCTGAGGAAAACACAACTTAGGAAACAGTAATTATTAATAAGGACACTTGTGAAGAGAATGTGTAAATAATCTAGCCCAGAAAGAAGGAAAATTCTTGTTTGTATAACAACAAAAAAATCTTGGAAATACACCAACAACACTTGTTATTAGCTTCTTGTAGAGGAAGTTGAAAAGTAATGAGAGAAAAACAGATCTCACAACTAGTGCTTGATGGATGGAGAAGTTGATGGTTCTATCAAGGATTAGATGAACAAAAGTTCTGATGTAAAAATAAAAGTACTGCTTTCATTCCTCAAGTCATTAAAGTTGAGCTACTTGTAAAGCAGTGAAAAGTGAGAGATATATCCAAAGAAACTATTAATTGGAGTCTTCAGTTGAATCATAGTTAAACACTTTGGAACAGAGAAGATACTATGGAATAGAAGAAGAAACTATTGCACATACAATGAAAATAACACATTTTAGATCAAAATACAGTAGGAAGGACCTACATAAGCTTTCTGTTTAATATTATTATACATTTGTTAACTTCTGTGCTTTAGATTGTACATAACATCAATATTTTAATGAAATTGGAAAGATTTCTATTTCTCTGCTACTTTTCTGAAGGTCAAAAATAACTCCTATCCTTTTCAGTGACATGTACAGAGAAAATTCTGGTAGTGACAGGAGACTGTATGAATGACATAAAAAAGTATGCTTTCAGTCTTCAGGAAACACTTGAAAAATCATTTTAATGATCCAATCCTCAAATGCCAGTTCAGCTGAGTAACGCTTATTTCTTGGATATTTTGTATTAAGAAACACTCGTGTACTCAAGCTATGAAATATTTAAACCCAAAAGCGATATGTTATTGTGTCTTTCTAAGCTGTATGCACTCAGGTGATCTCTTTGTAAATTCAAGCTCACCTATCAAATTCTGGTGAATTCTATCTTGCTAAGGGTTGCGGGTTTAGTTGTTAAGTTGTCTTTTTGATTTTTTTGTTTGTTTGTTTGATTGTTTTTTTTTGTTTCTACTTTTTTATTTTTTGTAACTTCTCACTGAAATCAAGGCTATATTTGTTTAATAAAGCCCATCACTACTAAGATATTATTGCATGCTATACTCAACTCCATTTCTGATAAAATATCATATAAGTGTACTATGAAATCAACACATAGTGTAACTGAGGTTGGTAACCTGAGAATTTGCTTTTATTGAAGTTTCCACTGAATTAAACAGGAAGCATTACTTTCAGAACAACATATATGTCCACTCTCTTTGTATCTGTGGACCTGTAGAAAATGTTCTGGTGTATTTTTATTACTTTCTCTGTATCACTAGATCTTCAAAACTGGAAATTTTAATTAATATAGCTATTAATTAGCTATAATTTCAGAGTGGTATGTCCATATGTGTTTAAGTATGCATGTTTGTGTGCATCCATGCGTACTCCATTTCTATTTGAGAGTAAGGTAAGAAATTATTGATGTATTTTACTATCTTGCAAAAATTAGAAAAGGAATTTTTTCCCCTCCTAGCTACTTGCCAAGTACTTGTAATCTTTTCAGCTGTTACAAGTAAAAGTGACAAAATTCAAGACAGCAAATTGACAAAAGATATTTCACAAGAATTCCTCTAAAGGCATAAATTCTCTTTGCAGGATTTTAGGATTTTGTATGAGAACTTTTTCCCATTTTGATTCTTTGTGCTAGTAGCATGAAATGTGCTAGAAACTTTCAGAATTGCTGTACTAAATAGAGTGCATTTTTCAGTCCTATTTGAAAGAAATAATGACAGAAGATTATAAAGACTTGGAACCCTTCAAACAGACATGTCACCTGACACTGACACTTCGATTTATTCCTAAGATTTGGCTTCCAGATCTTTTTAGTTTGAAACTGAGAAGAATTTGGAGTACAAACCATTTTAAGTTCCTAGACCTAGTTTAGCAGCGCACAGTATGAAAGCAGTCTGTGTACCGTCTGTACCATTCATATACGAGTTTGCTGACAATTTTTCTTATACAAGAAAAATTCTTATGAGTTCATTTTGTATACGTGCAGTAATTTGGTTATCTATTTTCCTTTACCCCCACTTTCTGCTTTCTTAACTTCATCTTCCTTCAAGGACTTCCAGGTCTAACTATTGACTTGGAAGGCTTTATGCTAGAAGGCAACTTGATGGTATAAATATTTATTCAGAAAATCTCCTGATAACTTGAGTGCCCTGGAAGAGATATTCTGAAGTCTTAAAGGGAAGTGTTATTAGATTGTCAACAGGAATGCTATTAGATGATTCTGTTTATTCCTTTCATCCTTATCTTGTACTGGATTTGATGAAGTTAATTAAAAGTACAAGGTATTTATGTTAACATATTATTTCGATACATATCAAATGAATGTTGATAGCTAAGTATTCATTAATGCATTAGACTCATTTTCAATTTTACATTAACAATGAAAACAATTTGCAATTAACATATTTTTATTCTGTTTGGAAGTATTGGTGAAAATAGATTTTCTTATGCAAATAATCAAAAATAATTTCATGGTCAATATTTCACTTAATTTTTAGTGAATGGTATGTGCTAAAGTAAATACCACTTCCTCTACTTACAGTTATGTAGATAAGTAGGTTACAGACTATTGTGTCCTATTCTGGTTAAAATAAAAATAATAACAATAATAAAGAAGAAAAGAATTAGACAAACTATATTAAAGAGATTAATATTTAGACTTACCCTCCTAGCTGTTATGAATGTTTTATGTCTTTGTATTTGCTTACTGTCCTAAATATAAACAGTGGGAACACAGGCCTGAAAAATTCAAGTCATAGTTACCTGTTCAAAACATATGACTTTCCCAAAAAAATGGATTAAAATTTCTATATATGGCAGTACATAATTTCAACAGTTATGTACTGTTATGACCTCAATACTAAATATCTACTTCATATTTGGATATTATTTCCAGAACTTTTCTATTACTTTATTGTTTCT
>JACDJE010002435.1:0-33721 GCA_016647715.1 Pavo muticus
GCCTGCTTTGGGGGGGGGGGTCACCCCCATACCCCACATCGGGGACCGCCCCAGGGATGGTGTGGGACCCCTCCCGGGCCCCCCCGCTAACGCGCTCGCTCCATCGCCAGCACCCAGACAACTCTGTTTGTTTGTTCGTTTGTTTTAAATATATATATATATTATATATATAAATATCCCTATTTATTTTCTTCTGTTTTGAAAGGGAGGGTAGTAAAGAGACGGGGCTGTCGGGGAGGGCGGGGCACGATGGGGTTAGGATTAAGTGGAGGGTTAGGATTAGGGTTAGGGGCTGTGCCGTCATCCCATCCCTAGAGCAGAAGGACCCCCGCACTGACCGTGACCCCATCAGCAGTGGGGTCCCCCCCCCTACGCTTCATCACGGCCACAGTGTCACCAATGTGCCACCACCGCGTCCATTGCACCCCGCATTGGGGTGTCAGCAAATGGTCCCCCACAGCCACACACCGCAGGACTGTGTCAGGAGCTGGATGACACAGTGGGGGAAAAAGGGCTTTTTGGGGGTTCAAAGAGGATTTTCTCACAGGCTGTGGGGATTGGAGAATGGGACACATGTGGGGGTCTCCCCATATTGCTGCTGGTGGGGCTGGGGGCACACAGGGCTGCAGGGAAGGGGGAACACGGAGGAGAAGGGGAGAAATTGGGGTTTTATTCCATGCTTTCTGCGGGGTTTTGCAGCTTGCTGGTCCTCAGGGACCCCACAACTCCCACTGCTCCCTATTGTATCCCATAGTGACATGGGACTGAGGCACCTCTGCTCTGTGCTGTACCCTATGGGGACATGGGGCAACAGCACTGCTGCTCTTTGCAGCATCCTCCAGACCAACAACTAGAACCTACAACTAGAACCTAAAACACTCCCATTCTATATTTCCCCATTTTCCTGCCTTCATCCCACTGTCCCTGTCATGCCTGTGTCCCCATGGGGAGATGGCACCCATGGTGCAGATACACAGGGATGTCCCAGTCCCAATGAGTGATGGAGACACTGCCATCTGGCTGTCTGTCTGGGTGGGAGGTATTGCGGGGAGGGATGGCAGCACTGAGGTGATGCTCTATAGTATGGGGTTTAGGGGGTGGATTTGCTCATGTGAGGGCTCTCTGTCATTAAAGGTCATCTGTGCCAGAAGTACCCGAGCGTGGTCTCGTCCTTCACCTGGGGTTGGGGACAGGGTGAGGATGGGGGGCATTGAGGTGGGGATGTTGGGCAGGGACAAAGATGTTGGGATGGGGACATCGCAGTGGGGACATAATGGTGAGGAGCAAGACGTTTGGACAGGGATAGTGGGATGAAGATGGGGATGTGAGGATGAGGACATCAGAGTGAAGACACCAGGGTGAGGATGAAGACATTGGGATGGAGACGTTGGAACAGAGACAGGGACATCAGGGTGGGGACATCAGAGTGAAAATGGAGATGTCAGAACGGGGACATTGGGACAGGGATGACTTTGGGACAGGGACATCAGAATGAAGATGGAGACATAAGAACAGGGACATTGAAGTGAGGATGAGGACATGGGGGTGAAAATGGGGATGTATGACAGGGACATCAGTGTGAGAATGGGGATATCGGGATGGGGACATTGAGGTGAGGATGGGGACAACAGGGCAGGAGCATTAGGGCAAGGATAGGGATATCAGGACAGGGACATCAGGGTGAGGATGGGAACATGAGGATGAGGAAAGTGGAGTGAGGATGGGGATGCTGGAATGAGAACGGGGACATTGGGGTGAGGCTGAAGATATTGGGATGGGAACATTGGAATGAAGATGGGGACATCAGGAAGGGGACACCAGGTTGAGGATGGGGACGGGGACGTGGGGGTGAAGATGGGGACGTTGGTACAAGGATGAAACATTGGGATTGGGAAAAAAGAGGTGAGGATGGGGACATTGGATGGGGGCATTGGGTGAGGATGGAGACATTGGGGTGGGGAGATTGGGGTGAGGATGGGGACATTGGATGAGGACATTGGGGTGAAGATGAGGACATTGGATGGGGACATTGGGGTGAGGATGGGGACACTGGATGGGGACATTGGGGTGAGGATGGGGACATTGGGGTGGGGACATTGGGTGAGGATGGGGACATTGGATGGGGGCATTGAGTGAAGATGGGGACATTGGGGTGGGGACATTGGGGTGAGGATGGGGACATGCAGGAGGTGGCCGCCATGGGGACACCGCTGGGGCAAAGGAAGCAGATCCAGACCCACAAAGGGCCTCAGCGTGGTGTCCCCAGCACGGCACAGCTGTCCCAAGGGGTTGGGGATAGGGTGACATTTGGGGAGGAGGGGGGGGGCACTGTAAACAGTGGGGTGCAGCACCCCAGGGTGCCCCTACAGAGACCCCACACAGGACAAAAGAAATCCCATTCTTCCCAGCTCTCTCCGCAGCGCCTCCCACGCCAGGATTTTACTTTTTCCCCCTTTTCTTCCCCCAAAACCCCTTTTGGGGGTGCACATCCTCCCCCCCCCCCCCTCAACCCCCGGCAGGCGGCGCTGCGCGCGGGAGGGGCGGGGGAATCCTCCGAGCGTGGCGCTGACGTCACCGCGGGAGGGGAGGGGGGAGGGGGATGGGGGAAGCCCCGCATTGTGACGTCACACGGGAGGGGGCGTGGCTAGCGGGAGAAGCGCGCCCGCGGGGACGGAGCGTTCATTCATAAGGAGCGGCCGCTGCGCCTCAATGGTGCGGCCCCGTGGGAACCACGTTGGTGTCACCCCCGCGTCACCCCCGCGGTGGGGACAGGTAGGGGATGACGTTTCTTATCCGGGTTGATCTGCGGGGGGGTGTTATTTGGGGGCTGGAGGGCTCGGGTGATGTGTCTGTGAGGCTATGTAATAAAAATAAGGAGAGGTGGGGGGGATTTATTGCCCCAGCTTTGTCCCCAAAGTGCCGCTGTGTGAGGCAGCAGCTGGAGCTGCCCCCCCCCCCNCCCAAGGCGGCCCCCCCGGCTGCAGCCGCGGTGGGGATATAGGTCAGAAGAGGAGTGGAGAAAGTAGGTTATGGAAAAGTCCACGGTGGCCATCTGGAAAAATAGGAACTAGGATTTTTAGTCTCTTGTTTTAATTTGACGATGGAAAATCGCAGCGTTTCCAGCCCTGTTCCCACTTCTGCTGGGATGCTGTGGCTGGGGGTGGCTTCCCAAAATGGGGGTTGGCACTACGGTGCCTCTGGGATTGCTTGGCTTTATCCTGTGTGTCAATAAAGAGTTGCTGTTCATTCCCACAGTCCCAGTGCTGTTGGGTTTTGGTGGTAGAGTTGTTGACAGCGTTGGGTTTCAGCTGGACAATCCCCCCTTGTGCTGCTCAGGTGGCCGAGCTGCTATTCCCAAAGTGTCCCCATACAGTCACTCCTTGTTCTCCGTTGTCTCTGGGAGCAATCAGCTGAAACCCTGCACTCTATGTGGAGGGGAAACCCTGCCCTGAATCCCTGTGGGCACGCTTGGGTTGCGGGCTGGGTTAAGGGAGGGGGCCCTTAAGGGCTCGTTTCATTTTGGGGTACAAAAAAATCACATCCTGGGGCTTGCAAAAGTTGTTTTTTTTCCCCCACAAAGCAGCCAGTTGTGGTCCTGGTGAGGCTGGATAGTTGTTTTCTACTTGTGGCATCCCATCATCTCCATACAAAGCGTGCAGTGGGGCTGGGGTCCTTTAGGGCCAGTCCTGCTCCTGGAGGTGTCAGAGCTCTTCCGAATATATCCCCAGTGCCAGAACTCTCCAGGCTTCTTTGTGTCTGTTGGCTTTGGAATGATGACATGAGATGTATGGGGTGACTGGATGCTCCCCAGACTCCAGCAAGCAGGGCTGAGGAGGGGAGGGGGCAGTCACCCATAGGTGCTGATGCTCAGGTCTGCCCCTATCCCCCCACCATTGTGCCCCTCATCCCCTCTATCCCATCCCCTGCAGCTGCACAAATCCCCTAATAGCACCCCAAATACCTCAGGATGAGTGCTCCCCATCCCATAGGCATTACCATACAGCCCTAAACACTGCTCCCCAGGGGGGATTTAGCAGCCCCACGCAGGGCTGTTGCTGGTGCTGGGACACATGGCACAGTGAGGGGTCACCGGAGGGTGCTCAGCACGGGGATCTGCATTGCAGCACCACGTGCTGCTGCCTGCTCCTGTCATGGCTTCCCCTCTCCCTTCCCAAATTGTGGCATTCTGTGGGATTTGGGGTTTGAGGTCAGTCTGGGGCTGTGTGTTGCCGTCCCTGTGCTTTGAGCTGCTCTCTGCTCTTGAGCCTCCTTTCTGCCCCCATGGTGACTGGGAGCGACTGGGAGGAACTGGGGCACAGCTTGGTGCCCTCACATCCTGACACCATCCTGTAGCCACCCCCGTCCCGCAGCAGCTGCATCCCAGATGGGTGATGCTGCGTGCTAATTACTCATTCATTCAATTTATAAACCACTCTGGCACATAATGACTCCTTATCAGCGGTGTCACGTGGGGCAGCTTTATGGGGATGCCCCACTACACCCAGGGGCATTCAGGGATTTTCCACCCCATGACAGAATCGATTTTAATTATTTTTCCACCCGTCCCCAGGCACACACACAGCACATGAGTTGTGCCTGCAGGGTGGTGAAGCTGTTGGTTCATTTTAGCAATGGGTTTCTATGGGGGATAACCCACCCCAAAAAGGCTTTGGTCCTTGGGTTTATTCAGTTAAAGGACCCATCGCTGGGTGAGCATCATCAGAGAGAACCTGCTTGCTGGGTTGTCAGAGAGAACCCATCGTTGGGTCAGGGTTGGCAGAAAGGATCCATCATTGGGTAGACGAACTGGATCTGCTCACTGGGCTGGCATTGGTGGAGAGGACCCATCATTGGGTTGATGGAATGGACCCTCTCATTGTGTTGGGGTTGGTAGAAATGATCCATTGTTGGCTTTGTCACTGAGGACCCACTCTTTGGGTTGACATAATTAGAGAGAACCCACTCATTGGGTTGGCATCATCAAAGAGAACCCATCATTGTGTTGGGGTTGGTGGAAAGGGCCACTTGTTGAGCTGAGGTTGGCAGAAAGGATCCATCATTGGGTTGGTGAAAAGGATCCACTCATTGGGTTGGCACTGGTGGAGAGGACCCATCGTTGGGTTGATGGAGTGGGCCCTCTTGTTGTGTCGGGGTTGGTGGAAAGGATCCCTCATTGGCATTGTTGTAGAGGACCCGCTTGTTGGGTTGACATCATCAGAGGGAGCCCATCGTTGGGTTGGGGTGGTGGAAAGGACTGCTTGTTGAGTTGGGGTTGGCAGAAAGGATCCATTGTGGCATCGGTGGAAGGGATCCATCGCTGGGTTGGTGAAAAGGATCTGCTCACTGGGTCACTGTCAGCAGAGAGGACCCATCGTTTGGTTGGCCCAAAGCACCCTCTCATTGGGTCGGGGTTGGTGGAAAGGCCATCACTGGTGTCAGCAGAAGAGATCCACTTGTTGGGTCGGTGTTGGCAGGAGGGATCTGCTCGCTGGGTCGAGGTTGGCTGAGAGGCTCTTTGGGTTGAGGTGAATAATATTTTTTAGCTTGCTTAGAAATATGTTTTTAACTGTGTGTGTCTGTATTTATTCCTCTTTGCAGTGACGTTCTGGGGCTGGGCAGTGCTGTGCAGGGGAGGATGCCGATCATTTTGCTCCGGAGCAGGAAATACCCGTGCTGAAGGTTTGCAGCATCTGTTCCTTCCCCCGCAGAGCTTCGGTGCCTCCGGTCCCAGCGGATTTGGGACGTGCAGAGAAGGGCAGTGCTGTGCTCAAATGCCTTTAATAGGATTTTGGGGGCAGTGATGGGGTCCTGGAAGCATTGGGTGAGCGGGGTCTGATATAATAACAGCATCGCCCGAAGCAAAGCCAGACATTTTGGGGTATGGATGGGCATTTGGGTCCCCAAATCATTCTCTCCTTTGCAGCACTGGAGGTAGAAGAGCTCAGGGATTTGGGATCCCCTATGCATGCACATCCCATCCCAATGATAGCCCAGAAACGTCGATTTGGATGTTGGGATTTCCCATGTTCTGTTTTATGTTGCCAACCCTGATGAATTTCTGAGCACGCACACCGGGGCCCTCGCCAAGGATTTCACCCCATTCCTGGGAAAACTTCCAATCAGCTTTTAATGATTTGCCTCCAATTAAACTCAACGAGAGCGGAGGGAGCGCACTGAGCCGCACCGATGGCACTGGGGACGTTGGGGCCGACGACACTGGGAGAGCAATTGGTGTTCAGCTGCAATCAGACTTAGCAAATCCTCCGCAGGAAGGGAGTGGGATTGCATGAGCGGCCCTAAAAGGTGTGGGAGGTGTGAGTGCTGGATTCCTACCGAGCTAAAATTGGGTTTCCTTTGGGTGCTGAGTCACTGAGGGCTGTGATTCCACGGCGCCCAAAGGGGCTCCTGTTAGATATTAGGTTTTTTTTTAGTTGTGAGGTTGTTTTGGTCTATTGTAAGGATGGCAAATATTGGGGTTGTGGTCATGAAGGTGTTTCATTCCATTGTAAGGATGGCAAATACTGGGGTAAGGGTGCAAAGTATTGGGGTTTTTGGTCCCGAGGGTGTTTTGCTCTGTCACAAGGATGCAGAATATTGGGGTTTTGGTCCTGAGGATGTTTTGTTCTGTCATAAGGATGCCAAATATTGGAGTACAGGTGCAAAATATTGGAGCTTTTTGGTCATGAGGTTGTTTTGTTCTGTTATAATGATGCTCAGTATTGGTGTTTTTTCTAGTTGTGAAGGTGCTTTGCTCTTTTACAAGGAAAACCTCGGGGCTTGGGAAGTAATCCCACACCCAACTGTGCTGCTTGGCTGCGCTGCAGCAAATGGGGCCAGGGGAGCACTCCAGCTGTGAAATAACCCAATTCTTCCCCTCTTACAGGGTTATTTTCCAGCTGACTGCTCCCTTGCAAAGGGTGTGCTCGTGGATAACCCCCCAGGTCCCCCTACGTGGGCTTTTTGGGCCCCAGACCCAAAAGCCAGCCCTTGCTGTCCCCAGAGCAAGGAATTAGGGTGGAGTGACACAGTTTCCTTGTGCCATGTCCCCACAGGTGGCCCCGGTGGCTGCAGAGCTTGGGGATGCGCTGGTGGCTCCTCGCCGTCCTGGGGGTGAGTACAGCCTCATCCCATCCCTCTGCACATCTCTTCTTGGTTCCTCCAATACTAAAACCCCAAATGCCCCAGAATGTCCCATTTTGCTCTGGGGGTGTCCCATGGGGTTTCCCATCCTGGGGTTGCCGCTGTCCTCCACCCCACCTGGCCCCAATTCCGTGTTGTTTGCAATGGGTGTGCATTCAGCACGATGCATCTGCTGGGCTGTTGCAGAACTGGGGTGGTGTGTATCTGCTGCAGTGCATGGAAGGGCTTTGCAGCCATCCCATTCCCTGTGACAGGTTTGCACTCACCATGGTGCATGCAGTGGGGGTTTGCATCCATCCCATTGCTTGTGATTGGTCTGCACCTACCGTAGTGTCAATGCAATGAGTTTACATCCATCCCATTTCAGTTGTCCCATTGCTTGTGATGCATTTGCACCTGCCATTGAGCATGCAGTGGTTTTGCATCCATCCCATTGCCTGGGACCTACTTGCACCCACCAAGGTGCATGCAATGAGTTTGCATCCATCCCATTGCCTGGGACCTACTTGCACCCACCAAGGTGCATGCAGTGAGTTTGCACCCATCCCATTGCTTGCGACAAGTTTGCACCCGCCATGGAGCATCCATCCCATTGCATCCATCCCATTGCATCCATCCCATTGCATTGTGCACCTGCACCCATACCATGAAGCATGCAGTGGTTTGCAGCCATCCCATTGCTTGTGATGGGATTGCACTCACCGTGGAGCTTTGCATCCATCCCATTCCCAGCAGCGCATGCAGCAAGCTTTGCTTCCATCCCGTTGCTTGTGACAGCATTGCACCCACCACAATGCACACAACACGATTGCACCTGTCCTATCCCTCACAGTGCCTTTGCATCCTGTCCTTTGCAATGCATTCTCCCCTGCTGCACCCCACTGAACACCCCTCTTCCCCCCCAGGTGCTGAGCAGCCCCTGCATGGGGACCACCGCCTGTGAGCTGCTGCGATGCCCACCCGGAGAGGAACCCATTGGGGTGAGTGCTGCCTGTGGGTGATGCCCCCACCCCGTGCCATGCAGCCTGCACCCCCTCACCCCTCTTTCCCTCCCTGCAGGCGTGCAGCACAGCACAGAGCTGCCGCCCCTGTCCCCCTGGCTCTTCCTCTGCAGGGGACACACCATGCGCTTGCATGCACGGGTGAGCACGGGGTGCCGTGCACTGGGGAGGTGGGGGGGTTTGCATGGAGACCCCGTGCTCATCTCACTGTACCCCACAGGTTTTACAGCCCTGATGGCCATAGGGAGCCCCAGGGCCGGTGCCTGCCCTGCTCCGCTGCACCCCGTGGCACCCCAGGGTGTGCAGGTGGGTGTGGGGTGGCACGGTCAGCTGTGGGCTTTGGAGCATGGGGTGATGGATTTGGGGTGGAATAGGTTCAGTGCTCGTGGCACCAATGGGCCAACTCTGCCAAATCCAGCTCAGGAAGATTTGATGCCAAAATAACGTGATGGATTTGGGGTAGGAGCTGCGCTCATGGCACCAATGGGGGAACCCCAAAATCAAGCATGGGGGAATGTGGTACTGAAATAATGGAGTGATGGAGGGAGGGTGGGACTGGGGCTCGTGGCACCATTGGGGGAATTCTGCCAAATCCATCCTGGGAGGAGAATTTGATGCCAAAATGACGTGGTGATGGATGGGGGGTAGGAGCTGTGATGGCACCAGTGGGGCAAATAACCCAAATCCAGCATGAGGGAATGTGGTGCTGGAATACTGAAATGATGGAGTGAGCGTAGGATCAACGCTCATGGCACTGGTGGGAAAACTCTGCCAAGTCCATCACAGGAGGAGGATACAGTGCCAAAATAACCCGGTATGGATTTGGGGTGGAATAGGAGCAATGCTCATGGCATCAATGGGAGAACAGTGCCAAATCCAGCTCAGGAAGATTCGGTGCCATAATAACCCGGTGATGGATTTGGAGCAGGTTTAGTGCTCATGGCACCAATGGGGGAGTTTTCCCAAATCCAACCCTCACTGCAGGCCGACGGCGAGCCCGGAGTGTGGTGGCACCTCAGGGACCATCAGGGACCAATGGGACACAGGAGGTTCAGCCAGAGGAGGCGGCGGCGGCGCAGTCGGCCGTGTTGGCCATCGTCCCCGTGTTCTGTGCCATGGGGTTGCTGGGCATCCTGGTGTGCAACCTGCTGAAGAAGAAGGGCTACCACTGCACCGCACACAAGGAGCACGAGCACAGCACCAGCGGTGAGCCCCAGTCCCGTTCACCCAGTATTCTGGGGGTGCCTCTGGTTGCCGTTGAACCCAAGTAGTTTGGGACCATAAGGGGATCAGCATGTGGTCCAGTGCTGGTGTTGGTTTGAGGTTGGTGTTGGGTGTGACCCAGCTTCACCACCCCAAAGTGAACTTGATCTGCTCAAGCCCATCCCCACAGCGTCTGGTCGCTCACATCTTGTCCCAGTGGTTGGAGCATCCCCATGTCATCTGGTCACTATGGTGTCCCTATGGCCAGAGAGCATGGGGCCCATTCCCATAGGTATTTGGTTGCTCTTATCTTGTCCCTATGGTTGGAGCATCCTGCTCATCCCCATGGCATCTGGTTGCTCCCATGTTGTCCCTATGGCCCAGAGAGCACTGAGACCGTCCCCATGGCCACTTCTCTTCATGCCCTCTCCGTCTGTCCCCAGGTCCCAGCTCCATCTACCAGATTGAGGATGCCAACGAGGACACCATCGGGGTCCTGGTGCGCCTCATCACGGAGAAGAAAGGTCAGGAGCCCCCCAGGAAGGGGGAGGGGGGCCCCCAATGGCCGGGGAAGGGTCTGCCATCCCCAGGTGACTCCTGGTGACTCCCTCTGTCCCCCCACCTCCAGAAAATGCTGCAGCGCTGGAGGAGCTGCTGAAGGAACATCAGAGCATGCAGCCAGCACCAGCGGGCTGCAAACCTGCTTACAAGTGAGAGACTTCCCCCCCTGCCTCCCAAACTCCTCCGAGTCCCCTCAGCCCCACTGAGCCCCCATATGGCTCATGTCAACCCCTGTCCCCCACAGGCTGCACCTCCTGCCTCAGTTTCCCCCCTCCTGCTGCCACCAGCAGCACCTGCACACAGTGCATGGCCCGGCTCCTCCTTCAGACCCTCCCTGCACCCGATGCAGCCAAAAGAAGTGGCCCCAGGTGCTGCCATCCCCCTCAGCCACCAAAGCCACCAGACCCGCCGGTGAGATCACCATTCTCTCCATTGGAAGGTGAGCACGTGGAGCTGGGGGGTCCCATTTGTCTACCCCATATCCCAAGGTAGGGTGGGCTCATAGAGTGTCCCCATGCAGATTTCGGGTGTCCCGGATCCCGGAGCAGAAGCCTGGTGTTGGAGGTGATCCTCTCCCCACCAGCACGAGGCCATCGTGGCTGAAAAGCACTGACAGCCGCCCTGAGGTGAGGGACTGGGGGCAGGACATGGGCAGGACATGAGCAGGGGGACAACCCTGGGGTTGGGGTCATGGGGGTCAGTGGGGAGCCATGAGTGGTCACCTTTTGGGGTCTTTCCTGGGGAAATCAGTGTGGTTCTGTGCTGGGGTTGGGAGGTGTTAACTCTGAAGCCTAATGAGGGCACCGATGGTGAATGCTCTGCAACTGGGGGTGTGGGCACAGCCCTTCGTCCCCAGGCCTCTTCCCCAGCCGCTCTGGGGCTCTCCAGCACCCTGAAAACATCAACATTTATTGAAAAAAAAATTTGACCTTGTGGGATGTGAGTGGCCAAAAGGGGTATTTATGGGATGGGAGAGGCAATGGGGGCCGAGCGCAGGGAGATGGATGTCACATCCCTATGACCACATTCCCTTTTGCTCCCAGGGCAGCCCCTCCACAGCCCGGTTTGGGGACAGCACCCTCGCCATGTGACACCCCCAGGTCCCCCTCGGGGCCAGCCCTGATGCAGGGTGAGGGGCTCAGACACTGCACCACGCGACCCCTGGGCACCACGTGGGGCGATGGCAGCCGAAATGTCCCTGGGACGAGGAAGGGCTGTCCTCATCATCGATGTCCCCAATGCAGTGGCACCAGGATGACCAGGGCTCTGCCCATTGGGCCCCTAATGGCAGCCAGGTGATGGATTCTTAATGTTTTTTAAACATTTGGGGTTAATTTCTGGAAATGAAGTCACTAACGCATGGGACACTGGGGGTGGTGACCCCTCCCTGTCCCCACCATCACTGCTGGCAGCAGCTTGGCACCAGCTCCCTCACCCCCCAAAGCACCCCATTGCCCCTTCCCCATATTTATTACCCCTCCGGGGCTTTCCCAGCCCTTTGAGACTGTTTCTGTTGTGCTTTCTTAATTATTTTTTATCATTTTAAGCCTCCTGGCTCTGTTGCTGGAGAGGACGTCATTAATAAATGAGCTCTGTTTTGGGGCAAGAAGATGAGGTTTGGTGCTTTTATTCTCTCCCCTCTTTCTTCCCCCACACCAAGTGTTTAAGGCCCTAGTGGGGACACTTGGAGATGGGAGGGGGGCTTCACCCATTTGGGGACACCCTGACCACCCCCAAAAAGGGATCTCAACATCGTTACGGGGTTTCTAGAGCAGCTGCTGCATGGGGTACATGGGATGTCCTCCTCCATAGCATGGTGACAGCAACCACTGATGGCCCAGGTTGTGACATTGCCACCTCAAGTGTCCCCATGGTCTGTAGGCCACAATCCATCCTCAGCTGGAGATGCAGCCAGTCCCTTGTCCTTCACACATCACTTGACCCAGAGCTGGCCTCGTGGGGACAGTGACATCCAAAGGGAGCCTGTGGGGCTGAGCAAAGCAGCAGGACAGCAGTGGTGGCCTTGGGAGGATGTGTGGGACCACACGGGAGCTGATCCCACATTGTGCCCATGGCTCTGCTGACCCCATGGAGAGCAGCACCCAGCTCTGTGCCTCATGGTGCTGTGAGGCTGGGGACAAAGACAGTGCTTGGTGGACACCTTCTTCATCTGCTGGGCTGCAGGGATGGAGATTAAATGCTTAGGGAGCATCACCGTGGAGCTTCCCCATGACTCTTCCCATAGGCATATCCCTAACCCTATCTCAAGGCTACAGGACCATGCTGGACCTACTGGGACATGAGTCAATTTGTGGGTTGGGGTTCCTCATGGCCCACCAACCACCTGGGGCAGGTGGCCATGTTGGAACATGGAAAAACCCCTGCGTTGGGGTCCTCCCAGCCCCACCAATCATTTGGGGACAGGTGGCCATGCTGGGACATGGAACAACCCATGGGTTGGGGTTCCTCATGGCCCACCAATCATCTGGAGACTGGTGGCCATGTTGGAGAATGGGATAACCCATGTGTTGGGGTCCCTCAAGGCCTGCCAACCACCTGGGGGCAGATGGCCATGTTGGGACATGGGACAACCCATGGGTTGGGGTCCTTCCAGCCCCACCAGTCATCCGGGGACAGGTGGCCATGCTGGGACATGGAACAACCCATGGGTTGCAATCCCTCAAGACCCACCAACCATCTGGAGCCATATGGTCATGTTGGGACATGGAACAACCCATAGGTCGGGGTCCTTCCAGCCCCACCAATCATCTGGGGACAGGTGGCCATGCTGGGACATGGAACAACCCATGCGTTGAAGTCCCTCAAGACCCACCAACCACCTGGAGCCATATGGTCACGTTGGGATATGGGATAACCCATGGGTTGGGGTCCTTCCAGCCCCACCAACCACCCGGGGACAGGTTTGGAGGTGGGACCCCATCGCTTCACAAACTGCCCCCCCAAAAAAACCCACCAGCCCTCTTCCTTTTTTTTTTTTGGAAACATTTTAATAGTTATCGAATGTTCTACATCTTACAGTAAATATCGTACAGTTACAAACTCTTGGCTGAAATCTGTCAGGGAGATCACGAACTGATCTTCAGAACGAAAACGGAACGGAAAACAAATGAGAAAACCCAGATTTACACTTCATAGTCACAAGCCGCGGCTGCGGGGCTTCCCAGCGTGTCAGTTCGAGGCCATGTTCCCTACACACCGTGGAGACTTGGAAGACATGTTTACTCTTTTTTTTTTTCTTTTTTTTTCTTTCTTTTTGTATTTACGTATTTTTTTAATATGTATATATATATTTTTGCTTAAAGAGTTCCAATGCTATTTAAAAACGAGCTGTCCCGTTGGTCAGAACGGGTCAAGAAATGATACAGAAAGATGGATGGGGCGCGCGGGTTGGGTTCGCTCTGCTTGGTGCTAGGGCACGAGGAGGCTCTGTGGTTTTGGGGGGCAGTTTTGGGGTGCCCCCCAGTGCCCTCTTTCCCCTTCCTCGCTACATCTCCCATCTCCCAGCGGAGACCTGCAGCTCCATCCCAAGGACGCAATGCTGAGGCGTCGCGTTGGGCATCTTCCTACAAACTCATCACGTCCAGTTGGGGAAAGCTGCCATCAGATGATACCTTTTGCTATTCCCTTTTTCCGGACACTCCCAAAAATCCATTATCACCTGACTGCTGGTGACTCTGTAAGTGCCAAACGGTGCGATACCTTGACACAGTTCTCCTTCCTCCCTCCCTTCCAGGCTTTTTGCCTTGTATTTCCCTATAGCAGAGCGACAGCGCGTTGGGGCGGTGGGGAGCCAAAAGCCAAAGGGAATAGGGAAAAGAAAGAGATGGAAAGCAAACTGCCACGGGCTAAAGCCATGGGGGGGGACACTAGGGTGACAGAGGCGGAAGGAACCGCAGCCCTCACTTGGACTGAAAATATTGATGGTTTAACCAAATAAAATTAAAAAGTGGACTTACGAGGACTCAACGGCTCTTATTGCTGTCTTTGGCTGGTTGGATCTGAGCACTGAATGCAAACCCCAAATGGGAGGAGTTTCTCGGTATGACCTCACTCCCCAGCCCCACTGGGGACCACTTTTTGCCCACCATGCTCCTCAAGAATAGCAAACATCGTCACCAAACCAAGAAGAAAACAACTTTAAATAACACGGTACAAAGTGCTTAAATTACATATCCAAGCTGCAAAGAAGCTTTATGGGGTCGTTGCTGCCCATCAGAGCCGGTGGCTCTGGGCTTTGCGTGGGGCTGGGGCAGCACAGGCTTTGAGTCCTGCATTACAGTGCACTGTAATGCAAAAGTCATAGGTGAGATTGGGTAATGGCCACAGCTGTGGTTTGAGAACAATTTTCTTAACACTTTTCCCCCTTTTCCTGGAGTTTTGCTTTGCCTCCATCATCCCCAAGAACATCCTAACCCCCTCTTGCCCTGGCACAGAGCATAGCTGTGTCCCTCCCGGTGAGGGAAATCCCTTTTCTTCCTGCTCACCAACCTGCCACCATTACCAACCCAGCAGCAGCACAGCGTTGCTGGTGTGTGATGCTTGGGTGTCCCCAGTGGTTCAACCACAGGAAGCTCTGTCATCCCAGCAGTGGGGACAGGAGAGTGACAGCATCCTGCTGGGTTCCTTTATCTCACCATGAGGAATGTCTACAGAGAAAGAGGCAGCGCCTTCAGAAGCAAACCTTACCCAAAGAATTGACCCAAGCTTCCACCCACCCTACAATCCCACAACTCTGTCCCTCCCAGATTGTCCTAAAGGTGCCAGAGGTCAAGGATAGCAATGGAAATCCTTCAACACCTCAGATGGAAATCCCACACTACACCTTGCTATCGTGAAACGAGATGAGTTGGGGTTGGAGAACTTTATCCCATGATGGGAACTGGATGGAGCTGCTCACAGCACAACCATTTCCTACTCACCCCTTGGTCCTACACTCGCACCACGCTCTCCCCCATCATGGGTTGACTTCCCAACCTGCTTCTTCCCCAAAAAATTCCAATGGCAAAACCACCCCGAAAGGGAATCAAATATCTCCGCAGATGGCTTCCCAAGCCCCCCAAGGGCTGCCCGAGTCCCAAGGTGGGCTCACCACAGCAAGGTTCACCTCTTCATGCCATGATGGCACCACTGGGTATTTCTACCCAAGCACAATGGGGAAGATTCATGACATCTGCCACTGATCCGAGCAGAGGAATTAAAATGAAGCCACCTGACCCTCATCAGATCTTGCTTGTGGTAACAGATGGAGGTGTTTTCCCTTTTCCCTTTAACTTTATAGCCTCAGCCTGTTCTGATGAAAAATCTGTCATTTTTAGACCAAGCCTGAAATTCAGAGCTTTGATTAGGGGGAGCTTAAAAATGCCTTTAAAAAAGCACAGTGAGGAGGAGGCTGTGTTCATCCAGGGGCTCCTCTGTGCCATGAACGGCACTCCACCCCTCAAATTTAGCGCCCTCTCTCCTTTCAGCAGCACACCCCGCATCTTCCTGGCCACGGCTGAGAATTCAGGCAGCTCCTCCCAGCGCAGTGATGTGTGAGCAACCCTAGGGCAGTGCTGGGACTCACTGCAGTGCTGTTAATTCGCTAACGACTTTCTTCCATCACGACAACGCGTTCCAGCCCCGACAGACAGCTCCTGACACAGAGGCATTCCAACACCAAGCCAACAATATTGTGAGGGCCAATAAAAAAACCAAAGGATTTGAGAGCTTTTCGGTTCCTGTGATTTATTATAATGGTGGGTTGGGTTTTTTTTGCCCAAGTTTAATTGCAACGTGTTGGAGAGGACAATGCGCTTTCCCTATTTCCATACATCCCCCTTCCCTTTAAGTGCTGACCCTACAGGCAGGGAGGCTTTGCCAAAGCTAAACGGGGGCAACACTGTGATTAATTACTTTTTCTTTTTTACTTTTTTTTTTTTTCTTTTTTCTCCATTTTATACAAAATGAAAGTGCAACACAACGAACTACGTGGTGGAAACCCTCACGACCTCCTCCACCCACAGCGCTGGCGTTCAGGCTTCACCACTCCACCATGCTTGCCTGGGTTTCCATTAAGAGCAGAAGAAGCAACCAAATGGCCCCCACTGACCTGACAACCAGCGGCCCCCAGTCCTTTGGGGTCCCTACGAAGGTTTCTCCCCCTATGGACTGATTCCCATCAAAAAGGATCCAATTCCTTGCAAGGCTCTGGATGGCTCCTTGGGACCACTTGCAAGGATGGATGGATGGATGGATGGATGGATGGAGCTACTTTGGCATGTGGAGGGAAAACCATCAAAAAGCAAAACGATGATGATTACATTTTTCTCTTAGAAAAAAAAGAAGAAGAAAAACTTCTGTTTCTACGCTGGGTTTAGGGGTAAGAATTGAAAAATAGCTCCAGCTGCCTGCAAGTGCTGTCCATTTGACTGGGACACCCTGGAGGGCCCAGGAACGGCCTCGTGTTGCCTCCAGATGCAGAAGGTTACTTTATTGCTATTGCTGCTCCTTACCCCTACATCTCCCAGCCCAAGCAGCTGTCTCCACAATGCCAGGATTTGGGCTCAGCTCAACGTTTGTTGACCCCAATCCAAAGAACCCAAAGAACGGGAGCACCTTGACCTCCATGAAGGCTCCTCTCCATCCAACCTCCTTTCCCAAATCCACAGGCTCCGTAGAGCCTCTCCGGCCTGGAAATCTCTCACCTCCCACCCGCAGCATCCCTGCACACCTCTGCCCATGAGCAGCGGCCAGGAAAGAGCTGCCCATGATGAGACACAGCCGGCACAGAACATCTAACCTTCCCAAAGGCATCACTGCCACTCAATTCCCCTTGCACCAAATGCCTCTGCCCAGTTTTGAAAAGCAGACCCAATGGTGAACAGTCCTCCTACTTCCTAAAACAAGCGTGTTACGTCGCTAATTATATTCTCTTACTCCTACAGAAGAAGGGATGAGTTCAGCATCTCACCGCAGAGAACGCATTATAATCTATCACGACAGCTATCTGGAAGACACCAATTTTCCTGTAATATGTTACGGAAGATTAAATAATTTATATTATCCAACTAAAAATACCCAAACCAAATTGGAATAAGCCTGCCTACCAGCGCTGTGCTTTTCACATAGTACCCTGAACATCAACCACTCTTACTAGTCAAAGAAAACCTAGGCTCTTGTCAACAACAACAACAACAAAAATAATAATTAAAAAAAAAAGGATGAGGAGAACCCAAACGAACAAGAAGTGGGGATCTTTGCACCACTCGACTGGGCAATGCTGAAAAGTGAATATTCTGAGCTGTAAAACGACAGGACCGAAGAGAGAACTTTACTATTGCTCAGTGTCAGTATGTGTTACACGACTGATGTGGGTCGGGGAGAGGGAGGAGGGAAAATAAAGAGGCAGAAGATTAGAAAAAGCAGCTTTTACAAAAACCACTAAAGAATGCATAAAGTGACCCTTGCACTTTTTTCTTTTGTTCTTGCAAACAGACGAGGTGCTGCAGTCCAGCGGCTGCAGCCCCGATGTAAGACTTGTGTAGTTGCATACAATGTTTGACTTCGGATCTGGAAGAGAGCAGACACGTTGCAGAGGGGTTAGGAGCACAGGTAGGGATGTTCTCTTTGTCCTGTGCACTCAGCATGCATGAAATGCAACACTTGCTCACAGCTAACGCCTGGCAGTGGGCAGCAAGACCTCTACGACCACCAAGCTCAACCCCACCACGCCCAATGACCGTGTCCCCAAGTGCCACATCCCCATGGTTCTGAGGATGGGGACCCCACCATCTGTGGGCAGCCTGTGTCAGTGCTTGACTGCTCTTTGGAGAAGAAATTCTTCCCAATATCCAACCTAACATCCACTTAGAGCATCCCCTGGGCAAGCAGCCTGCAGGAGGCACAGCTGCAGCCCATGGTTCTGCCCCCACGTCCCAGAGGCAGAAGGAGGGGAGTTCTCCTGCAGCACTTACATGACTTGGCCAGTGGGTTTACCAGTGCGGCGGTACGTAGCTGTAGGTGGGGGTTCCTTGAGCCCGGTACGTTGGCACGGAAACTGGATGTGCTCCGATGGCGGTGTGTTGTGGGGTGGTCAACAAGGTTCCTGCAGCAACAGCGAGGAGAAAGGGTTGGCGTGAAGTATCACAGCACGGGGGAGGTGAGAAAGGATTGCTAACCCAGCACCACGTCCAAGAGGCTTTGGAGAACCCCAAGGAGCAGATCCCAGAGAGCCCAGGGGCACACCAGGAACATCCCCTCCTCACTGAGCCATGACATGTTGGGGATTCCAAGTGAGAATGTGCACGGTGCCTTCAGCAGACACAAAAAGGGAGAATACGGTCTCAAATGTCTCTGCTCTAAAAGTAATAGGGTGCTCGAAACTTTAGGGCGTCCTACATGCATTAATTGCATCTGCCCACTTCTCAGTGCAAGCAACAGTAGTAAATATCTCGGAGTGGTTCTTATGAGGCACAGGCTGCAATCCCTCCGTGTAACAGGGAGTCAACAGAGCCCTATTTCTCAGCTAACGCAGATGCAAATGGGTGAACAGTGCCTTTCTTTGCATAATTCAGTACACAATGCTATGAATTGTTTTGTGAAGAACTGCAGAGGAGAGAAATACAAGCTATGAAAAAAAATTAGAACAGCCCATAGCCTTGCTCAGTGCCTTAATGTGTCGTCAGTTAATCACGTTTTACCAGGACTGAAATAACCCCATGCATACAACACACAGCATTTGAGAGTGATGTGTAAACCAAGGTTAATGCTCGTTTCATTAAGTGTGTGCAGCAGGACCATAAGTATCTTAACAAAGAGCTCGAGGGTAGAAATGCAACTGTGGTTGGAGAAGGGCAAGCTTGGCTGTTGCTTTATTTGTGGAACAGAGTGCAAAAGCGTGTCCCTCTAGGGCACAACAAAAGGAAGAGCTCCTCTGCGACCCTACAGCCGTGAGTGGTATCAGCATGAGGTGCAAATTAATTGATTTCTGCCTGTGTGGGTTGCTTGGGTTCATCTCATCTAAGAGATGAACCCGCTGCTCTGGATCTGTGGGGCCACGGAGGAGCCTCTTACCTGCTGACATGGCCATGGTGGTGCCAGCGACCATCCCCATGGCCACGCCGTTGGTCCGGGGCGCAGCGACGGGGGCCGGGTAGATGGCCGACGGGATGCTGTTGGGCTGAACCACGGTGGTGTGATGGATAACGTGAGGCTGTGCCGCGTACACTGGCTGGGTATAATAAGCTCCCTGTTTGAGAAAGGGAAAACACCGCCGGCTTTGTCATCCCACAGAAAGCCCACGTCCCGTGCACGTATCGGCACGGCTGGTCCCAATGGATGGGGCACCCGCAGCTCAAGCACAGCGTGGGACATGGGAGAGAAACCCCCCAATCCACATTTTTTCCCATTCTCCTCAAGTTCTTCCAGCCTCCATTCCTTTCCGAGGACAATTTCAAACAGAAGGATTTATTTATTCCTCCAACGGGAATGGAGTTGGCATCATAAGCCAACCCCAGTGCTATAAACACTGGAATGGGCTGCCCAGGGAGGTGGTTGAGTCACCATCCCTGGATGTGTTTAAAAACCATTTGGATGTGGTGCTCAGGGACATGATTTAGCAGAGGGCTGTTGGGGTAGTATGGTTAGGTTGCAGTTGGACTTGATGATCTTTAAGGTCTTTTCCAACCTGAGCAATTCTATGATTCTATCATGGGTAGGGGGCATGGCGGCCATGGGTCAACGGTTGGACTTGATGGGCTCAGCAGTCTTTACCAACATGAACAATCCCATGGTTCCATGAAACACACTGCATGGTTTGATGAGATGAAACGGAGCCTGGTCCAAAATATATTGGCTGCTGCTGTGCAACATGAGCAAGAGATGGAAGGAAAGGAGGAACTGTGGCCTCATCTGATCCCAAAGGGCCTGCCTCAGCGTGGAAAGCGAGTAGACAAAAGGGAGCACCATCTCCTCGGGTTTCCAAAGGGAGACAGAGGGGCTCTGAAATCCGGGCTGCTGAGACCCAAGGGAGTTGGAAACAAGGGGGAGAAAATGGGTGGGAGGAAAAGAAGGGAGCCAACAGAGAAAGCCCCACATCCCAGGTAACAGCGATCCCGAAACGTGAGCAGTGCAGTGCTGTAAGAACAGGGAAGGTCGGAAGGATCAGAGGGCTGAGAACAATGAGGGGAGATCTTATTGCAGTTTGGGACAGGCGTGGGAGAAGCCCTGCAGGTACGAATGGAGGGGGGAAAGGAGAAACGGATGAACTATCAGATTACTTCTTCCTTTCAGGCTGATAAGGCAGATTGTAGACACACCGCATTACACTGGGGAAGGGAAGAACTTGCCAAGAGAGATGAGGAAGGGGACAGAAATCAGCCTGAAACCCTTCTGGTAGAGCAGAGCATGGAACAGCTGATGCCCTTCCTGGGATGCAGCTGCATGCCCAGCTCACGATCAGGACAGGACACAACCTTCCATGGGCAAATACTGATGGTGGGTGGATGGTTGGGCTGGGTGATCTTGGAGGTCTTTTCCAACCTTGGTGACCCTATGATCCTATGATTCAGCCTTCCCCTGTGCTCATCTCAGCAGCCAGCATCTTCCTTGCGAAGTGCCTGAGCTCAGCACCAGGCTCCATTCACACCAGCACAGCAGGCCCCACAGGGTTAAGTCCCAGTGGTGGCAAAGAGCTGCCTGGGCCTGGTGACAAAGCTGCCACCAGCTTTTGTGCCAGGTGATGGGGAGCATGTCAGGAACCACCAGAGAGCACCTGAGCACACATCTGACCCCAACAGCTTCCCCTGTGTTCAGCTAATGGAAGGAAAGTGGACAAAATGGAGCAGAGGAGATGCTCCGGTCTCAGCCTAGCACGGAGAAACCAGGTCACGGCTGCAGGAGAAGTCCTGTTTGCCATTAAAGTGGAAGGAAAAAAGCCAGGAAAGCTGCAGGGCCAGAGTGCTGCAAGGAGCTCATTATCTCCTGCAGGAAGGGGCAGCAAGGAGATTTTCAGAGGACACCTGTGCAATGTGGGGTCTTGGCTCTGGTGCATGGCTGGAGGCAGTGGCAATGCTGGAGCAGGGAAGATGGCACTGGGAGACCAGCCAGGTGCCCAGGGACATAAATCTGGGCCATGCTGGTGAAGATGACGCAGGGGGCTGTATGATGGGAAGCAAGAGGGCAAGGCAGGGAGATGCCACCAGGATGGGGACCCCCGGGCTCATGTATGGCATTGATGCCTGAGCCCCAGCATCCAGGTGTGGGATTCTGGGAGGAAAGGACTCAAGGGGAGATATCAGCTGGTGGTGGAAGATGCAGAGCGAGGCACGTACCTGGGTGTACAGGTTCTGCTGTGGGTAGGCACTTCTGATGGGGTACATAGCAGTTTGGTATGGATTCGGAGACGGAGAGTAGGGAGGAGGCGCGTTGTTGCTCTGGGTCGGTGGGACCTTGTAAGGAGTCCCCGCAGTGTACCCTGGTGAAGAAAGACCAAAGCAGAGGGGGTGAGGGGGAGGTTTACAGCTGGTGAGGCAGCCACAGGGCTTACAGCTCTGGCCCCAGGTCCTGCTGCCCCCTGGGGCTAGGCTGGGAGAGATGCTGTTGGTAGGAGGGATGCAGCCGCAGCATCATTTAGAGAGAAGGGGATGGACCACGGGGCAGCAGGGAGCCTTATCAGGGGGGAAAAACAGCCTCACAGCTGAGAGAAGCTGCCAGGGGCAGCACCAGCATCACGAACATCCCATCCCTTTGCTCACAAACCACTGCAACCACTGCCACTCAGTGCAGGACCCTTCCTCTGGCTCTTCCCTCTGCAAAATAGGGCATCCAGCCCCAAATCCGCTGCCTGGAGGTGTCCGGTGTCAGCAGCATTCCAAGGGCTGGATATGGCTGTTCTTGCCTGGAAAGGGCTGCAATCTGTCCTCCAAATTGCTGCCTACACGAGGTCGATGAGCACCCAACGTCTCAGCACAAAAAAGGCAATGCATGGCCCCACAGGACTCCGTGCAGCCTGAGGCTGCAGAATCAGACCCACTTGCATGTCTCAATAGCTCTAGTTCCTGAAATCAAGTTTCTTCCCCTCTCTCCTCCCCATGTTTTTGTCCTCTCGCCTTTCCTGCTAGGGGTGCAGTGAGTAAAAGAACTTCATTGCTGTGGGATCTCGCTTCACAGGGCAGCACGGCTGTCACATCCCCCCAAAAAGCAGCAAGAGGAGGGGAAGGGCTCTCCTTCCATTCAACTGTGGGGCTGTGCCACCCAGCTTCTCTCCGGGTATGTTAGCAGAGAGCAACCTCTATAGCTGCATGGTACTGTGATGGCATCGTCAGTGTTCAAGCAACCAGAAAGCAAACGCCCAAACCCACAAGCCCACCATGCTGGTCCCTCCATGTCCCTAAGAACCTACTGGGGATGTGAGGCTTGTTTATCACCACCAAAAGGGTGTCTGTGCCTACAAAGGTCCCGTGGTGTTAAGAGCTGCTCCTCCAACACCTCTATATCTGCAGGCTCCGTGCATCAGTGACAAGAGCAGCAAAGTCTGCTCCGTGGCCATTAGGAAAAGCCATTAGCTCTGCAGTGAGTGTGCACTGCAGGTGGCTGAGCTCTCAGGAGAGCATTTGATAGGTGCTGAGCTGATGAATTAAAGCAAAGGATCCGTTCCAAAATGGGGAAATCCGTCCCAAACAAAATGGGGAAATCCATCCCAAACAAAGGGACACCGTGATCGTATCAGCTGAGCTGGCACCTGCTGACCATGGGTGGAGCGAGGAGATGCTGGAGGGTTCTCTGTTTTTGGTGTTTCCATTCCAGGTGAGAGTTCTCTCCAAGGCTCCAACGCCTCAATGGTTATTTTGGATCCCACGATTCCTATGTGCACCGCTAAAGAAAAGGGCAGATGTGGCACTTGGGGACATGGTCGGTGGGGATGGGTTGGGGTTGGGTTAGGGTTGGGGTTGGGGCTCTTGGAGGTCTTTTCCAACCTCAATGACTCTACGATTCTATGATTCTACTTCTAAAGCCTCAGTGGCTTTGAGGTCACTCTTGCAGTGAAGGACAAGAAAGAACTCACTCTGTTGGTGCCATACAGGGAACAGATCCCATTGGTGGGACAACACTGAATAACATGGCTCAGTGGGAAATACTGGTGGTAGGTGGATGGTTGGACTGGATGATCTTGGAGGTCTTTTCCAACCTTGGTGATTCCATGATTCCATGATTCTTCAGTGCTAAATTGGGGGAAAATGTTCAGGAATTCTTAAAGCTGTGCTTTAAGTCTTCTTTGAGGGCAGACAGGGCCCATGGGCCCTGAACACTGAGTGGGATGGAGCGGAGAAGTTCAAGGCTCAGCAGAGTGATAACACATCCTAGCACTCAGACATAACAAACCCATTTATTCCATCAGCACTCAGGGCAGCAATTAACGAAGGACAGGATTTCAAGTTTGCTAATACACAGCGTGAAGATAACAAGGAGCTTTCCAGGGACTGCCAACAGCATCTTGCTGCCTTCTGATAGCTGCAGATTGGGAATAAAAGTGATAATTAAACAGAAAGGGTCTGATTCCCCTCCTGGGGACTCATGGCAGAGTGCAGAACGGAGATGGAATAGACAGGGGGAACCCTGAGCTGGAGCTTCCATGTGCTGCAGGGTCCATGGGGAGAACTGCATCCTATTGTAGGGCCGTCATGAGGAGCTCTAGGGCAACAAGGAGCTGTAGGGCCATGAGGAGCTGTAGGGACACCATGAGGAGCTGTAGGGACACCATGAGGAGCTGTAGGACCATGAGGAGCTGTAGGGACACCATGAGGAGCTGTAGGGACACCATAAGGAGATGTAGGACCATGAGGAGCTGTAGGGACACCATGAGGAGCTGTAGGGCCATAAGGAGCTGTAGGGACATCATGAGGAGCTGTAGGACCATGAGAAGCTGTAGGACCATGAGGAGCCATAGGGACACCATGAGGAGCTGTAGGGCCATGAGAAGCTGTAGGACCATGAGGAGCTGTAGGGACACCATGAGGAGCTGTAGGACCATGAGGAGCTGTAGGGACACCATGAGGAGCTGTAGGACCATGAGGAGCTGTAGGGACACCATAAGGAGCTGTAGGGCCATGAGGAGCTGTAGGGACACCATGAGGAGCTGTAGGGCCATGAGGAGCTGTAGGGACACCATGAGGAGCTGTAGGGCCATGAGAAGCTGTAGGGCCATGAGGAGCTGTAGGGACACTATGAGGAGCTGTAGGGCCATGAGGAGTTGCAGGGCCATGAGGGGCTGTAGGTCCACGAGGAGCTGTAGGGCCACCACAGGGAGCTGTAAGGCCACCACAAGGAGCTGTAGGGACACCATGAGGAGATGTAGGGCCAGGAGAAATTGTAGGGCCGTGAGAACTTCTAAGGCCATGAGGGGCTGTAGGGACATGAGGAATTGTTGGGCCATGAGGAGTTGTAGGGCCACCACGAGGAGGGACACCATGAGGAGTTGTAGAACCATGAGGAGTTGTAGGGTCGAAGAAATGTAGGACCACGAGGAGCTGTAGGGCCACAAGGCCAACCACAAGGCCTCAACCCACTTCGAATGCAGACGCTGAACCTTGCTGCAGTTTCCCCACTGCTGAATCACAGACAATTTAACTTCTATATTAAAAAAGGTTGTTAAACACAACAGCCCAGGCAGATGCAACCTTACTCGTTTATAAATCAAGGGGAGAAAAAAAGCAAGCAACCCGCACTGGTTTGCAGGTAAAAGCAGCTCATAGCTCAGTTTTAATGTCACACAATGATTTGTGCTCCTCTCAGAAACGCACGTCTGACAGCTAATTTTAAAGCCTAATTATGACAACCTAGCGCCTTAGGAGGATTAGGAGTTCACCCAGCCCATGCCGTGGTTCCACAAAGGGCTGGGATTTTAATAAAAAGCAAGAGCAAGCGTAGGAGCTCCAGCTTCTATTAAAATTGCTGATTAAATCCCTCACACCACCCCAGAAATCTCAACCCCACGGATCCCACAGTGCAGAATTGCACTGAATTGCACAGATTTTTATCCTAAGGGTGATGGGGAATGGGGGGAGGCGAGGAAAGCTCTGTGCTGAGTTCTGCACCATTCACCCAGGAGCATGACTGCAGAATGTGACACTTTGCAGATGCCCATGGAAAGCTCTTAAGGTCTGGAGCACAGCACTGTGGGAGCGGCTGAGAGAACTGGGACGGGTCAGTGTGGAGCAGAGGAGCTCAGGGGAGACCCTACAAGTTGTAGGGAGGCCCTACAACTCCTGAAAGAAGGTTGTGGTAGGGGGAAGGATTGGCCTCTGCTCCCAGGTAACAGAAACAGAGGAGCTGAAAGGCCATGAAGGGCTGTAGGGCCATGAGGGGCTGTGGGGCCATGAGGAGCTGTAGGGCCATGAAGAGCTGTAGGGCCACGAGGGGCTGTAGGGGCATGAGGAGCTGTAGGGCCATGAGGAGCTGTAGGGCCATGAAGAGCTGTAGGGCCATGAGGAGCTGTAGGGCCATGAGGGGCTGTAGGGCCATGAGGGGCTGTGGGGCCACGAGGAGCTGTAGGGCCATGAAGAGCTGTCGGGCCATGAGGAGCTGTAGGACCCCATCTCCCCATTCCTATCCCGTTCCTTGCTTCCTGTCCTCAGCCCTTTGCTCGCCCAACCCCACTGCTTCCATCATTGCCACCAAGGCTCCTCACCACCTCCTTCATCCCACTCTTTTCCCTCAAATCCTTTCCTATCACAGTATCTGCAGGCTCAGCTCTTGTCCCCCTTGATTTTAAGGGAGGAATCTCAACTGCAGCAGCATAACAGGGAGGAAAATCGCATCCAGGCATGTGCTGAACTGCAAGGGGAAACTGCTGAGTGATACCTAAGCTTCTATCAGTTATACTTTGAGATTTTCCAAAAACTCACCATTTGGGCCACTGAAATCAGGATGCAGAGCCCATGTCCCATGTTGGCGTTACAGCCCCTGCTACACAGAATGACAGGGACACCCCTTTTCCAAAAGAAAGTCTTCCCAACACCCAAACCTCCTCTTGGGATGAGAGCAGACACCCTGTGATGGGTACTTCACCCACGTGGGATGCTCTGCAGCCTTGCAGAGGGTCACTTAACATCAGAACTAACCCCTCCAGCACAAAACAACCGAGAAAAACCCCAGAAGAAAAGGTTTATTTACTGAATGCTGCAGAAGAAGCCTGGTAGGTTCTGTTCTCGGTCCCAGTGTCCACCGGGAGGTGGAAGGTGCCCTCTGTGGCACAGGAGGAGGAGGTCTGTGGCCAGGCTTGCTTCATCAGAAGTGTAGCTTGAGTGAGAAAGAAGAGAAATGTTAGAGCAAGGAAGACATGGCCACCCCCATTCATGGCCCACTGCAACCGCTATGCAGCACTCCTCCTTTTTTTCCCTCTTTCAGGGACAAGTACACGTAGGAATTTCACACTGGGGTATCCCATGGTGGGATGGTTTGTGCAGCGTGTTGTAGCGGACTCATCACCTCTTCCATAAAACCCAACACCTCTTCCATAAAACCCAACACCTCTTCCATAAAACCCAACACCTCTTCCATTAAACCCAATACCTCTTCCATATAACCCAACACCTCTTCCATAAAACCCAACACCTCTTCCATAAAACCCAACACCTCTTCCATATAACCCAGCACCTCTTCCATCAAACCCAGCACCTCTTCCATATAACCCAACACCTCTTCCATAAAACCCATCACCTCTTCCATAAAACCCATCACTTCTTCCTTAAAATCCATCACCTCTTCCATATAACCCATCACTTCCTCCATATAACCCATCACCTCCTCCATAAAACTCATCATCTCCTCCATAAAACCCATCACCTCCTCCATAAAACCCATCACCTCCTCCATAAAACCCATCACCTCCTCCATAAAACCCATCACCTCCTCCATAAAACCCATCACCTCCTCCATAAAACCCATCACCTCCTCCATAAAACCCATCACCTCCTCCATAAAACCCATCACCTCCTCCATAAAACCCATCACCTCCTCCATAAAACCCATCACCTCCTCCATAAAACCCATCACCTCCTCCATAAAACCCATCACCTCCTCCATAAAACCCATCACCTCTTCCATAAAACCCATCACCTCCTCCATAAAACCCATCACCTCTTCCATAAAACCCAACACCTCTTCCTTGAAATCCATCACCTCTTCCATATAACCCATTATTTCCTCCATATAACCCATCACCTCTTTCATGAAACCCATCACCTCCTCCATAAAACCCATCACCTCCTCACTAGACCCCATAGAGGTGACCAACCTCCTAAGCCAAGAGACCAGTCTGAAGACCTACACGGGGGACACAGCCAACACAGGTGGCTTTGAGGACATCCCTGGGGACATCTCTGGGGACTTATGGCTTTTCAGAGCAGCAGCTTAGTGCTTTGAGGCAATAAACACATACTGAATCACGACTTCCAGCCAACAGATCTGTCGTAGAGAGTCTATGTGCATAAGAAGCATTGAAACAAGGCAACACAAGCCAAGATTGGATGAGTCCCTGTGCATGGGGACAAGGAACAGCTGTCCCTCATGCTTCCAGCTGGAAACCCCAGTGAGAGGGGTAGAAGGCATTTTATTGGCATTCCAGCCCCATGTGGTGGGTACTGCTGCTATGAGCATCCCACCCCATCAATGGGGTCTTCAGAAACTCTGGAAGGAGAGCTGGTAGGAGCATGGTTTGGGGTAGTTTTCTCTGCATTCTTGGGATATTCCACCACACTGTGATGCAAGGGCTGCCATTACATTAAGGTGAAGCACATCTATGGAGAAAGCAGAGCCCTAACAGAGCCACTGCCTCTGGGAAAGGCTTAACAGGTATTTTCCTGTCCGTTTTTCTTCTGAAACTATGGAGCTGTCCTATTTTTTTCTGCAAGCTCGGCAGCCAGGCTCTCTGCACTGGATTACTCAGCTCCCCATGGCCCTCAGAGCCGCAGCACTGTGCCAGCTCTGCCCAGCTGTGTGCACACAGCAGAGGGGACGAAACCCAAGGGAATGATCCTGCTTGGTCTTACAGACTGACATGGGCACGGTGTGATGGGTCCACGGTTGGACTCGATGACCTTAGTGGTCTCATCCAACCTCAATGATTCCACCACCAACAGTTCTTAATGTTCAAAATCAGATTCACCTTCACCACCCGACCACACACCCAAGACTGATGAGACCATTCATTCAGATGGTCTACGGACCCTTCCTCAGCCATTTCCTCTCTCCATGTTGGATCCACCAAACAGTCATGGCAATCTGAGGCTGAGCTGGCCAGGAGCTTGCAGCTTGGCATCCCTCACACTGAACCACCAATCCACGGAGAGGATTGTGCACTTAAAACTGCACAAAAGGTGAACTGGGGAGGCATCCAGAAACAGCAGTATCTCCTGTGCATGAGCTATCACCCACAGAGGCGTCAATCCAGCCACGACTATCTAACATCTCTGCAGGTCTATCTCCTCCCAGCATCTTCTGGATTTGTTTCAGGCTCTGGCCAACAACCACAGGGAAAGGATCAAGCAGATGATACAGTGCATGCCTATGCTCTGCAGAGCAATGCTTCCTGCAGGGAGGATGCAGCAGCACAGAGGGCTCACAGCCCCCATCCCATGCCACAGCACAAGCCCACCGAGCCCCCACTTCCTGGGCTGCTGCTAGAAACATCCATTCTGCTCAGTGCAGGCACTGCAGCAATGGACACGGAGCATTATTCTCTGCTGCATTATTAATGGGCACAGCAAAAGCAAGAAGTGCATGCCCTACTTTCAGCAAAATGAAAAGCAGGCACTGATGAGGAGAGCTGAAAAAAGGCAAGTAGGGACAGCAGACTGCCTAGGAAGGAACCAGCTTAATGGAGACGTACATTATTGGCTTTTTCTTTAAAACTGGCGCGCCTCGTGTCTCCACAGCACACAAAGATTTTAGGAGCTCAGTTTGACAAGCTTGAAAGGAATTATTTTGGTATTGCCCCCCCATCTATCCAGCCATAGAAGGCACCAGGTTGGTCGAGCATGATTTCCCCTTGGTGAATCCACGCTGATTACTCCTGATAACCTTTTTCTTCTCCAATTCCTTAGAGATGGCATGCAGAACAAGCTGTTCCATCACAGAATCACAGAATCACAGAATCACTAAGGTTGGAAAAGACCTATAAGATCTTCCAGTCCAACCATCCACCTATCATCAATAGTACACGCTAAACCACGTCCCTCAGCACAACATCCAAATGTTCCTTGAACACCTCCAGGGTCGGTGACTCCACCACCTCTCTGGGCAGCCCATTCCAGTGCCTGACCACCCTTTCAGAGCAGTAGTATTTCCTAATATCCAGCCTGAACCTTCCCTGGCGCAGCTTGAAGCCATTCCCTCCAGTCCTATCACTGTCACACGAGAGAAGAGGCCGACCCCCAGCTCACTACAACCTCCCTTCAGGCAGTTATAGAGAGCAATGAGGTCTCCCCTGGGCCTCCTCTTCTCCAGACTGAACAATCCCAGCTCTCTCAGCCGCTCCTCATAAGCCCTGTGCTCCAGACCCCTCACCAGCTTTGTTGCCCTTCTCTGGACACGCTGCAGGGCCTCGATGTCTTTCTTACAGCGAGGGGCCCAGAACTGGACACAGCACTCGAGGTGCGGCCTCACCAGTGCTGAGTACAGGGGGACAATTACTGCCCTGCTCCTGCTGGTCACACTATTTCTGATACAAGCCAGGATGCCATTGGCCTTTTTGGCCACCTGGGCACACTGCTGGCTCATGTTCAGCCGAGCATCAACCAACACCCCCAGGTCCATTTCCTCTACACAGTCTTCTAGCCACCTTCCCAGGGATGGAGGTGAGCCTGGCTGCCTGCAGTTGCCCAGATCCTTCTTGCCCTTTTGAAGACCAGTATGATGTTGCCTATCCTCCAGTCTTCAGGCACCTCTCCTGTTCTCCATGACCTCTCAAAGATGACAGAGGGCAGCTTGGCAATCACTTCTGCCAACTCAGCACATGTGGGTGCATCCCATCAGGGCCCATGGATTTGGGTGCATTGTGTTTGCCTAGACAATCTCTGACCAGATCTACCTTGACCAAGGGGAAGTCCTCCTCTCCCAAAACTCTCTCTCTTACCTCCAGGGCCTGGGATTCTCAAGGGGCAGTCTTAGCACTAAAGATTGAAGTGAAGAAGGCGTTCAGAAAGCCCACCCTCTGTGTCCTGTTAGCAGGGCACTCACCTCATTCAGCAGCAGACCCACATTTCCCCCAGTCCTCCTTTAAGACACACCTAAAGAAGCCTTTCTTGTTGTCCTTGACTTCCCTCAACAGACTTAATTCCAGGTGGGCTCCAGCCTTCTTTGCTGCATCCCTGCAGGCCCTGACAGCATTCCTATATTCCTCCCAAGTGGCCAGATCCCTCCTTCACATTCCATAGGCTTTCTTCTTCCCTTTGAATTTTCCCATGAGCTCCTTGCTCATCCATGCAGATCTCCTGCCACCTTTGCCTGATTTCATCCTCTTACGGAGGTACTCATCTTGACCTTGGAGGAAGTGGTCCTTGAGCAATCAAGACTGGTTCCAGTCTCCAATCCTGTCCTTGCTGGTGTTGGATCTGGAGGCGCTGTGGGACTCCAGCCCTTCCCAAAGCCCTCTCCAGGTCTCCATGTGGGGCACTCAGAAGTCTAGAGCGCTAAATCCTTTAATCTTCCATGTGGATCCTGATGTCTTGATGTGGTTTTCATGGGAACCATGAGGTCAACAACAGGCACCGAGCACCGCTGGCGTCCAGCTTGGTGTCGGAGACCATCGCATGGGTACACAGATGGCTAAAGCAGGTGGCACTTGAGGAGCACTTGAAAAGCACCCTTTGAAAATTACCACCACCAAATGCACTTCATTTGGGGTGGGCCCCACCGTGGGCAGGAGCAGAGGGCACTCCCCACCTGCCTGTGGCACTGAGTCTATGACCTCACATGGAAGCCAAACAAAACTCGTAAGGTTTGGACCACCTATCCAGAGAAAGCTCATTCCAGGGACATCTCTAGAAGGGTCTGAGAAGAGGACTGCTGTCCTTGCACGGAACAGTTTTCTTCATGAATGATGCTCTTCCAGCAGTAACCCTGCAAGCTCATAAGCCACAAGCAGAGTGGCTCCCTCCCACCCCTCAAAATCTCTCTCCTAAACAGCGTCAAGGGGCACATTTGCATGGTTAACCTACAGAAAGAGTCTCAGATATCCAAGTAGATTAAACTTGGGATTGTGATGGCTGTTTTACATGCTCCTAAAGGATTCTGGCCAACTCATACATCTGCCACCCAGGTCTGAATGGAAGCACCTTGCTGGCCGAGGGGATGCACTCGGGAGCAGCAGTTCAAAGGGCTTGACATCTCAAGTTGAGGGCTTGACATCTCAAGTTGCTTGAAAACTCATTGCCAACGAGTTGGATGCTTTCAGAATCACAGACGTTAAAAGGAAAGCTGGTCCCCTCTGAACCCAACGTGTCTGATGGGCGGCGTGAACCCCGACGGCACGTTCATTTCTGTGGCTGGGTTATTTCCAGCCTCCTGGATGACAGCAGCTGATTCAATTTGAGTAAATGCTCTTTGTACTGACGCAGAAGACTGGTTTTAACTCAGCCACTGCACCGCAGCGCCGCCTGAACTCCCTTCCATTTAACACAGCTGAGAACGCTGCCCACTCCACAGTGCACACACTGATGGGACATTTTTCAGAGCTGATTTTGCATCAGTTGTCTCTGAAATATTCTTAATTTCCTCCTTTAGGTCGTTTTTCCATCTGTGGGTGACACAGGGATGGATACTGGAAGGTGCTGAGCCTGTGCCTTGCCTTCCAAAGTTGTCTACGCAGCATTTTCAGGCTTCTACATTTCAGAAAGGTCCAAACTAGGATTGCAGCCTTCTCTATGAGAGATAAGGTTGGGAGATACGGTCTTTGTGGGGTTGGAAGTGGCACTCGTGCTCTGAGCAACCCTTGCCCCACGCTGCTGATCCATGCACAGCAGAGTCCATGACAGCATCCATCATCCCTATGGGACTAACCTCAAAATGTGGCAAAATCTCTTCAATGGGGAATGGGCTGCCCATGGACGTGGAGGGGTCACCACCCCTGGAGGGGATCCAGAACTGTGAACACGTGGCACTGAGGGACATGGTCAGTGGGCATGGTGGGACAGAATCATGGAACCACAGAATGGTTTGGGTGGGAAGGGACTTTGAAGATCACCCAGACCCAACCCCTGTAGGGGGGTCCTTCTGCTGTAGGAAGGGACACCTCTAGCCCAGGTTGCTCACAGTCCCATCCAGCCTGGCCAGTCTTTCATCCACCAACACCCCCAAATCCTTCTCCTCGGGGCTGCTCTCAAGCCATTGCCCACCCAACCTGTATCTGTGCTTGGGATGGGTTGGGGATCTTGGAGGTCTTTTCCAGCCTGAATGAATCACTTCTGTGATTCGGTCATGCTAAACTGTATTGATCTCAAGGTCGTTTATGGGGAGGACAGACATCCTGTGCAGAGCTGTCTGGAAGAGGGCTGGTTCCGACCTTCGCCATTTCCTAGCTGATGCAATGCTTGGCCATGCTGTGTTCACGCATCGTTAGGCGCTGGAAGATTTTTGTTCTTCTTGGAAAATGGCCTGACAGCTTTCTGGGCTTCGGGATCTTTCTACTCTCAAAGCTATTAGAAGTATTTTTAAGGACGATAAACAGAGAAATGAAATTTAAACGCCGAGAAAGCTGCCAACGCTCTCCTGATTGAGCACTGAGCCACGTAACAAAAAGAGGGGTGACAAAAATGAGCAGAGGGTTTCCAGAGAAAGAAAGTCTGCAGAGATTAGGAGTGCTCTTCAGATGGGAGAGAGGGGAGGGGGACAAAAGGCTGAGTGGCACAAAGGGAACTGACCGGGGCTTTCGCTTCTCCTTTCACATCATGCAAATCTGAGGCAACAGACGATTATTTGCACTGCTTAAAAATAAAATAAATCAGTAACCCAAGCCTTAATTAATCTGCAGAACTGCCTGCTGCAAAGGATTGTGGCCATAAAATACAGCCAGAATCAAAGCAAGGGGGAGGCTAAGTGTCTTTAATGAAAGACACAGCCCGGGCTGCCGGCACAAAGGTAGGAGAAATCAAAGTCTCCCTGGTTTTGTCCTTATGAAAGCCACAGACCAACAAGGTTTGGGGCAGCTTATTCCACATCGAACAATGGCGAGGGAACTTCTGAAGGCTGATCCCATTTTCAGGGAGGAAAATGGCAGCAAGAGATGCTCAGCTCTCCCCACTTTCCTCCTGGCCCCACTGAGCCCACTGGTGAGAAGGTCCCCACTGTCACCATCCCACTCCCAAATACCAATGACCTGGAGAACCTTCAATACAATTCTCTCCTCCTGGACATCCTTGGGGACATGATGGCCTCCAGGACACTTCCTTGTTGCCTTGTTTTTTCTCCATCCGATTTGTCACAGATACTTCTGTATTATTTGTGTTGTGGGTGCAAGCAGCTCATTTGCTCAGGAGAAGGAAGTTTATCCTTCAGCCCACCCCAGACATTACCAAAACACTTTTTCATATTGGGTAGGTCCCATTTCTCAGCCTATTCCTGCTATTTAGCAATAACCTACGCTGAAAAAGCAATCCCACAAAGCATCATCTTCTGTGATGTCTTCTGTGAGGGCATCTTTACTGAATCAGAGCAATTTGAGAGTGCTCCTACATATCACTAGGAGAGGAGAGGAGAGGAGAGGAGAGGAGAGGAGAGGAGAGGAGAGGAGAGGAGAGGAGAGGAGAGGAGAGGAGAGGAGA
>JACDJE010002435.1:33904-108788 GCA_016647715.1 Pavo muticus
GGGAAGGGAAGGGAAGGGAAGGGAAGGGAAGGGAAGGGAAGGGAAGGGAAGGGAAGGGAAGGGAAGGGAAGGGAAGAGGTTCTCCTTGGCCACCTCCTTGAACTGCAGTCTTATACTCAAGAAACACTTAGATGTTATACTAAGGGACATGGTTTAGTGGGGAAATACTGGTGGTAGGTCAACAATTGGACAGGATGATCTTGGAAGTCTTTTCCAACCTTGGTGATTCTGTAGATCTATCCTTCTATGATTCAGTCTCAAGGAATGAGAAGCCATCCACTTTGCTCTACCATTGCTTGCTATTTGTGTCTATAATGACTTACATTTGGGGTTTGAGCAAACCTATGGTGACAACAAAGCCCCCAGTTTGACTTCTCACCACTCAGTGCAGTTACCTTCTGTTTCTCCAGACCTGTTTGGAAAGGCAAACACACTGCATTTAGCCTGCCTGCTCTGCACACACTGCTGCTCTCCATACATTCGTGTTTTTACGATCTCCAGGCCAACGTGTTCTATTTACATCCCATTCTGAGCACAGAGGGTGCTGCCCGCAGGACAGACTCCCAATACACGTGTGGAATTTTTTGCTGTAGAGCTCTTCTCACCTCACTATTTCTGCATCAAATCTTCCAGGAGAATTTACGGGTGGCCAGCACCTCCTGGGGAGCAAAGTCCTGATTCCAGAAACACTGCTCATGTCATAGCTCAGACACTGCAAAAGCTTTGGTTTGATCCTGACTCATGGGACATGGTCAGTGGGCATGGTGGGGATGGGTTGGGGTTGGACTTGGGGATCTTAAAGGTCTTCTTCAACCTTTGTGATTCTGTGATTTCCTGAATGGGAGCCTAAGAGAAGTCTCCAGCTCCAAAAAGAATAACCCATGTCACAATCTCCAGCTTTGTGCCCAGACGTATAAAAACACAAGTGGTTTATTCAGCAGGGCAGTTCAGGTATCCCTCGTTAAGCAGAGCACCTCATCAGCTTCTGCTGTAATTAAGATGAGGTTAAGAGGTTTTTAGAGGCTTGAAGGCCTCACTGAACACATCTAGCATTGCTTTCTCTCAGCTGAGCTGTGGAGTGCAGTATTGGCTCCATCACACTCAGGGAAGTGTGTGTGCTTCACAGAGATCTCTACTATTAATGTATTGATTGTTTTCACATTAAAAGCACAGTGGCATAATGAAATTAGTCCCAGTTCCTAAACCATGTTGGTAAGCTTTTGGTTAACCCAAATCCTCCTGGAGTTTTCATGGACAGGCCTGCCAGGAGGTTGTGCAGATCCATGGGAAGGTCTCGTGAAGGTCCTTTCCAGCCTGAATTCTGTGATTCTGTGCCACCCCTGGAGGTATTTCAGAGATCATTGAATCCCAGGCAGGTTTGGGTTGGAAGGGGCCTTAAAGGCCACCCAACCCCAGCGCTCCATGGGCAGGGACCCCAGGTGCCCACAGCCCCATCCATGGCCTTGGGCACCCCCAGGAATGGTCACCCACAGCTCTGGGCAGCAGTGCCGGGCCTCACCACCCTTTAGGTAAAGAATTTCCTCTTCATATCTGACCTAAACCTCTTTTAGTTTAAAACCATTCCCCCTTGTCCTGTTGCTATCTGCCTTTGATGTGTGGATGTGGCACTGAGGGACGTGGTGCAGTGATGGCGCTCGGCAGGTCAGGTCGGTGGCTGGGCTTGATGAGTCAAACAGCAATGAGGCTCTGGACACCAAGCAAGAGAGATTAAATGGACTGGGAAATAGTCTGGGCAAATAAAGACATGCAAACTGCACTTGCAATGAGCAAGAATAAGGCAAAGAGAGGGAAGATGGCACAGTTAAAGTGGTGGACTGGGAATATTACTGTTGTATCAGCTCTCCAAACGGATGGGGGAGATTTTATCAAGGTCAGGGATAGCATGGAGCTGGGTTCCAGTGAAGAAGCTGACCCAGATCAGCCTGTTATCTGTCAGCATGGCCAGCAGAGGGACTGGAAAAGAAGGCTGCAAAGGAGCATGTGGTCTGCAAAATGAAGATCTCTTTTGTCAGCCACAGTGGAACAAAGCACAGCTGTGGTGGAATGGCTGAAATCCCAGTTGGGATAGATAGATGGGGGAGACTGGGAGGAGACACACCTGGGTCGTCAGGGCAAGGATGGACCAGAATTTGTACCTGCAAATAAGGTTTCCAGAGGCAGATGGGGAGTGGTAGAGAGGGGAACAAAGGACTGAGCTGAGCTGAGCTTTCATAGAAAGCTGGGAGGGGGAAAATGATGAATATGTCCCCACAGCAGAGAACAGAACTGCTCAACTTGGGAAAGCCAAAGGAAAACGAGATCTTAGGAGAAGAGTGTGGCTGATATACCTTGGAATACCAGTGTGGGATAGTACTTGAGACTGGCTGGACAGAACTTGCGACAGCTTTGGAAGAGCCAGATTAGGGCGATGTGAAGGGCAGGAGCTGGACAGAAGACAGCAGGACAGTAGGACAGGACAGACTGGAGTCTGCCAGCACCACAGGAAAGAAAGGGAACATGGCATGGGAGATGAAGTCACCAAACAGGACACAGTCTCTGAAATGCCTCCATCTATTATTACATGAAAGGAGAGAATGATAAGCATGGGGAATGGGGAAGCTGTTTTACCTGGGGCGTAGCCGGGGCTGCTGGTTGGATACATGTTTGGGTTGTAGGCTGGGGCAGCGGTGGGATATCCCGTTGGGTAACCTGCAATGAGAAAAAGGGAGAAATGAGGTTTCCAACTGCAGTGAGAGAAGATGGGACAGCATCCATGGAAAGGAAGAAACCATCCACGTGAGCCAAGAGGTCGTCAGCATAGGTGGAAGGTGAATATTCTCAGTTGGCCAGGGTGAAGGAAGGATGATGAATGTGCTCCACAAATTTACATGTGACATCATCAATATTTAACCTTTATTCCCCTCGAAAATGAGGACAGTGACCAGAATGTAAGGCATGGGCACATTCAACGTGCTCTGAAGAAAGCTACCAAGAAATTACATGCACTGAATGCAGCATTCAGCTGGGAGAAACCAGAGGCACAGCTGTATTCTAAAGGTTTTCCTTGGCTGCAGTAGCTTGATGTGTCACTTACCAAACACACACCACAGACGTAAGTTAGGCATTGCAGTTAGCTAACCCTGAAGGGCATTAATGAATAACTCCCGATGCTTCCACTCAGTGCTGCCACCAACCACAGCTTCTTGCTAAAGGACAAAAACATGCCAGCTCTTGTATTCACCCATCACTGCACAGCTGCCATCCCGAGGAGGGGCCCCATTACTTGCCAAGCCACCCGGAAAGAACACGCAAGGCAGCTCAGACCATTTGAAGACACCGTGTAACACGTGAGGTTTTAACGGGCACTTCAGAGAAGGTTACAGAGCATCTTCAATTTCCATCATCTTCAGCCGGATCGGTCAGAGGGAGTTCAGGGGAAATCATCCAGGCTACATGAAGGCTCGGTGAGCTGGAATCACAGGCACCTGAAGAGCCAGATTGCAAACCGCCACACACTGGGGACATGCCTCCCCAGGGGCAGAAGACAGAACCAGCCAAACTGGAAGAGCCAAGGGGAAACTAGACTTTATGGAGAAGACTGCACTCACTGATGCCAAAGACAACTGGGATACCAAGGCAAAACCAGAACAGTCCCAACATGCAGTCACACATGGCTCGGGAATCATCCATCCATCCTCTACTTTATTAGAAGTTCTTGATTTCATTAAAACCACAGATGACACTCTATATACCTCCATCTGCTTGACTTTGCTCTGGCTTATTGCACTACTTCCCTTCGCTGGAAGTTTTACAAACCAAGAATGGTGACTCAAAACTGCTCTGTCCCTTTTCACATGCTTCTGCAAAAATCCCTCAAACAGACTGAATGGGACACATTTACCCTCACTCCCTCCTAGAGCACTTGGCTTTCCATTCCATTCCATCCCATTCCATTCCATTCTTCCATTCCATTCCATTCCGTTCTGTTCCATTCCATTCTTCCACTCCATTCCATTCCATTCCACTCCAATCCATTCTACTCTACTCAACTTCATGCTATTATCATGACATGCTTCGCTCCACTCTTCTCTACTCTACTCTGCTCTTCTTTACTCTATTCCACCCCACTCCACTCCACTCCATTCTACTCTACTCTACTCAAATCTACTCCATTCTACCCTACTCCACTCTTCTCTACTCTATTCTACTCCACTCCACTCAAATCTACGCCATTCTACCCTACTCCACTCTTCTCTACTTTATTCTACTCCACTCCACTCTTCACACCATTCTACTCTACTCTACTCTACTCTACTCTATTCTACTCTACTCTACTCTACTCAAATCTTCTCCATTCTACTCTGCTCTTCTCTGCTCTACTCCATTTCACTCCACACCATTCTACTCTACACATATTTACTCCATTCTACTCTACTCTGCTCTACTTTACTCTCTACTCTTTTCTACTCTTCCCTTCTCCACTCTTCTCTCCCTTCTATTTTATTATACTCTTTTTGCTGTGCCTCCCAGCTGCCCCCAGTTATCCCTGCTGTTCCCTGGCCTTCACCCCCCAGCAGCGCCGGTCTATCGGCAGACGAAAAGAACCTCCGGCATCCTTCCTCACCAAGCTCAGCTGCTGCTGTCTGCTGGTGGCCAGCAAAGACGGGAAAGAGGGAATGAGCAATCAGTTCACACTTCATCTCTTTTACTTTATTAAATAAGAGTCAGAATGGGTCTTTCCTCCCTTCTTCTGAGCAGCAAGATGAACACGAAGCAGCCTCTCCCCCCGCCGTGCCCCCGGCACGCAGCCGACTGCTGCAGCAATGCAGTGAAGTTCATTTGAATAAATCCTAATTCAACAATCGTGACCACTGTACTGGAATAAATGATGGCATGTTCTACCCTCTCATTTTCATCAGTGATATATTTGGCTTCTAAATCAGGTTAATTAAAAATTGCTGTAGTTAATGCTGGATAAGCAGCGGTGCAACATTTCTTTTTTTGAGACTACACAAAGCTCTGCTGTCGATGTATTTGGGAATATATCGTCCTTCTGCAATCAATAAGCTCCTCAGAAAGTTATTTGCAGATCCAATGACAAAGAACTTACATCAGCACCATGAGTGTTGAGAAACGTGCTGCGGATGGTACCTGGATGATGGACAACAGTCTCTTGGGGCACCAACTCTCTACTCCTTACTCGCTGCTTAATCCCCCAAGCAGGTCCTGAAACCCAACAGAGAAACCCATGAACCCAAGCTTTCAACATGAGGTTTATATGTGAAAACCAAGCCTGAAATAAATCAGATTAAGTTCCTTTAGGGCCCTGCGCAGGCAAGATGTGGCTTTGGGTCATATTTTCCATACACTCAACTACCCAGAGCCTACATGGTTATTTTAGGCAGACAGAGACACCACGTGTTCACTCGTCTTCTTTCTGTCTTTTGGGTTTTGCTTCTGCTCAGTAGGACCGTGCCTCGCCTCCTGTGGTATCTTCTGTTGCTTTGAAAGAAAGCTATGGGCATTTTCAGATGAATGTCATCTCAGCAGGGGAACTTCTATGGCATCAGATATGACAAGACTCAGCCAGCCCCGCTCTACTCAATCTCCCACCCCAATCACAGAACCTCTGCTAAGCGCTGACCTCCAGCAGGAACACCTCTCCTTCCTCTTCCAAAGGGATGGGAGGGGGGGCAGGGAAATAAGTGAGAAGTGCTCCTTTTTCTGGATGTACCCAGAGATAAGAAAGTAGCACAACTGTGGCTCGCTGGGTGAGGGGAAGTATGTTCGGCTCAAAAATTGCTCGGTGTAAGAACACATGAGCTGTTCTTTTCTGACTGCTTTTTGAGCCAAAAACATCCAAAGGATGTTTTCCATCCTTGACATTTTCCTATCTCCAGCCTCAGCGCCCTGTGGAGATGGTCAGAACTCAACACAAAGGATGCGATTTTCCCCACTTGCTGTTGTTTTTGCAGATTGAAGGTGAAGAGACAAGGCCAGCAGGGGACAGGGGCTTGGGTTGGCCATGGGGCAGATGGAGCAGCTGCAGCTTTGGCTTTCTGAGGAGGTCGGTTTGTGCTCATTTGGGGGGGGGGGGATGGAAAACATCCTTTGGTTTCTATCTGCAATGGGACCTCGGCTCCGCTGGAGCTCAGGGCCTTGCTACAAAAACAATATAGAGGCAAAGAAAATTAGATGAGGACATATTGAAAGACATTTATTAGATCCCATGAAGAAGAAACCAGGAGTTGTTTTCTTGCTTTATTTTAATTTAATACCATCTCCACAATCAATAGCAGTAAGAAACCCAGCGCTCACTCAGAGCTCTCCCCAAGGAGGAAACAGCTCTGCAGATCTGAGCAGCACCAACTGAACTGGTTTGAAAATTAAGATGCAATAACTGTGCAGAGCGCAGGGCCGCATCAAGCACGTCTTTTAAAGCAGTCGTTAATTTTTCATGCATTCCTGAATGTTTCTAAAGGATTACTTCCAGCTCTGCTCTGTCCTCTTCGGGGCAATGATGCTTCTGATTCGTGGCTTTTAGGCTGCAAGTCCCAGCTACCCACTCCCAATTTTCAATGTGCACACCTTTAGGAGATGCACTCAGAAATGAGTTCAGAAGATAAATTAAAGAAAGCGTGGCCCACAGAACCTTTGAATGTTCTTAAGCAACAGCTTTGTTTGGCCCAGGATCCTTCATGACTGCACTCAGAGCACTCATAGTAAAGCAGCCTGCTTATATTTTCAGCTATATATTTTACTGCCTACGTGCAGTTGGGTTGTGTTCCCAGCATGGGCCGCATCAGCATGGTGTGTAAGAAAAGTCCAGATGGGGTTCTTCATAGAATCATCGAATCATTAAGGTTGGAAAGACCAATGAGATCACCCAGTCCAACCATCAACCCATGGCTGGGACCTCTCCAGACCATGTCACCCAGTGTGACATAGCCAACACCTCCTGGGACGGTGCCTCCATCGCCTCCCACCACCCTTTAAGACAAATCTTTCCCTCCTGACTGCTTTTTGGATGGCTTATCCCTGACTGGAAGTGGCTTATCCCTGAAATCACACTACAGACCTTTACATCACAGAATCACAGAACGGTTTGGGTTGGAAGAGACCTCAAGGATCATGAATCTCCAACCCCCCTGCCACAGGCAGGGCCACCAACCTCCCCATTTAATACAGACCAGAATGGCTGAGGCTGGAAGGGACCTCTGGGTCCCTCTGGTCCAACCCCTGCTGGCTCCATCTATCCTTGACGAGGCCACACAAGTTACAGAATGAAAACCCAGAAGCTCACTCAAAATACAGAGTGAGCATTAAAACCATAGCACCAAAGGCACTGCAAACTGGAGAAGACAAAGCGCTGAGATTAAGAAATGATCTGACCATGTTATGCTGAATTGGCCTGGCTGTCTCATACCAAAATCCTTCTGAAGTGGATCTGGCTGGTTTTGAGCAGCATCCGTGCAGCCCATCCACCGCAGCACCACGCAGCGTACAGCTCTGTTTGCAGCTTCATATCAAAAGCAGAGCTGTCAGGAGCATCTGAGTAACAGAGCAGCCGGTGCAGCACTAAACCCCGCTCGTGCCAGGTCTCAGCAGGTCTTACATCTGCCTGAATCTCTTGGAAAAAAAAAGGATGGAAATGCAGTTTGCTTCTCTTCAGCTTGGGAGCGCAGACTGCCAGGTCCTTGTTCCAGCCTTCCACTGATGACCAGCTGAATTAATTGTCGCTTAGAATGCTGATTTCCAAAATGTGCCGTTTAATTTCCCAAGAATGGATTCCGTTGGCTGTTATCTGATTACGGCTTCAATTGCTACAAGCAGCCCAAATTCATTTACAAGACAAAATATTCCCCTCTGCTCTTTCCTCCTAGCAATCCTCAAGCAGAGACACACAGCTCATGGCACTGCATTGCCGGGAGGCTGTGGATGCCCCATCCCTGGAGGCTTCAAGGCCAGGCTGGATGTGGCTCTGGGCAGCCTGGGCTGCTGGTTGGCGACCCTGCACATAGCAGGGGGTTGGAACTGGATGAGCATTGCGGGCCTTTGCAACCCAGGCCATGCTATCATTCTGTGATTCTTCCTGCTGTGTGAGGTACCTGCAAGCTCCTGCCTCGGCCGCCAGCCATCCCTCCGTGCCCTTGGCCATGGCCTGAGACCCTCAGGGTGCGCTGGGGGTGGTGAGGCCTCCTCTGCTCTCTCCAGGTTTGGGATTTCAGCCCACTCTAGTCAGTTCTTCCTGCCTTTGCCTGTCACTTCTTACTCCCAGATACACCCTTTGGTCTCATTGTGGTCCTTTTCAACCCAGGCCATTCTATCATTCTATGATTGTTACAGGGACAGATGATGAAGTCCCCTATCTAAGTGCAGGACTGCATAAAACCACGCTTCAGCCCATCAAAGCACCATCGCTGGGGCCCCATGCTGCTGTTCAGACACGTGCTACACTGTCACAAGAGACAATGTACGACCAAGGGATTAAATGACAAGAAATAAGACAGCAAACGCTATGTTGGCTTCCTGATGCAGCTCTGAGTCCTGCAGCAACGCTCCCCAGTGCTGATTGCTGGTAGCAGTGACAGCAGAAAGGATGCACCTAATTATGCGATGATTGAAAGCATCTGATAAGGGCATCTGCGAATTAATTCTGCACTGGGAATCAAGTCTCTAGAGAGAAAGTGCTACAGCATTTTGGCAATGATGAGCAGCAGAGATCTAAACAAAATTTGTTCTGCCATTATATGAACTTCTCTGGCCTGAAAGGATGCCCCAAAACCCTGTGTGTGACAAGACTGTTCAAATGCTCCTTAACTCCGGCAGCTTGGGGCTGCCAAAGGGCGGCTGCAGGCCACGATGGGCTGTAAGGCCATGAGAGTTGTAGGGCCATGAGGGGCTGTAGGGCCATGAGAGTTGTAGGGCCATGAGGGCTGTAGGGCCTTGAGGGGCTGTAGGGCCTTGAGGGCTGTAGGGCCTTGAGGGGCTGTAGGGCCATGAGGGCTGTAGGGCCTTGAGAGCTGTAGGGCCATGAGGGCTGTAGGGCCTTGAGGGGCTGTAGGGCCATGAGCACTACAGGGCCATGAGCACTGTAGGGCCATGAGAGGCTGTAGGGCCACAAGGAGCTGCAGAGCCACGGAGGACTGCAGTCCATCATGAGCCTCCCCTCAGCCTCCTCTGCTCTGGGCCAAGCAAAACAAAGGATCTGAGCCACTCCTCACACATTTCACTCTCCAGACCGTCCCCCATCCCTGCAGCTTTCCTTTGGATGCTCCTTAACAGCTTTATGTCCACCCAACCACTACAGAAATGATCCAATGACCGTATCTGACTGTCACTGCATTTCAAGACGTTACCATCCATCAGCAAGAGCTCAGGTCAAATTCAACACTGAAATATCAAGACACGCCTCATCCCTTCCATGTCATTCACCCCCAGGCTTAATTTGGCTTCTTATATTTTGAAAGGCGGATCCATTGTACTGAAACTCCTCTTACAGCTCTAAGTCTACAGGCCATAATTTACTATCTTTCCAAATCAAACATAACTCCAGATGCATCTGCACCTCGGGGGGAAGGAGCAGGAGCCCAACTAAGCTGATTTCTATCCTGTTTTACGCTTAACATTTCAAATTACAAGAATCTAAGTGACTCCTGCTTCGATGGTGCGCGCTCAGAAGGACAGCAGAACATTTTCCTTCTCCCCTACTCAACACAGAATGGCTCTGCAGCTGATTGAGCACAACCATGGCATATGTGGTGAGCTCCACCCAATGCTGGATGAGCATCACGACACGCACGTGTCCCATGGTGCTGCAGTGAGCCCAGGCTGGGTTCACATGGCATGGATCATCCCACATTCATCGTGCAGCTCATCCCCTGTTCCCATCCCATCACTCACCGCCCCACCATGGAGCTACTCCAGCCCACTCACGATAAATGGATGTAAAAATAGAGGAAAAGATGAAAGCAAGGGTGGAACTGTTCTGAAGAGCAAGTTAATGGATGGCTGAGAACCCAGCGCTTCTCAAGTCTCCGAGGATAATAAATACATTCACTCCCATGAAAAAGTGCCACCCCCTTACTACTGCTTCAAGCCTCATCAGCCCAAGAGCAGAGCAGTCAAATAATGAACTCTATGCATTCATCAGACAGCTGTTTTAAGAAAGATTAGCTCCAGCAGCTGATGACGTACACATTTTCCTGCAGAACTTTCACATTTTGTTCCTTTTCCAGCCAATGGGTCCCTTATATATATATATGTATACATAAATACATATATATATAGGCAGCCACTTATTTCTTACTTGTTACCAATGGCCATGCAAAGACAATCTTCATGGGGACCGTGAAGGCGCCCACAACACTTCTGCTGGATATCAGTACAGACCAGCAGTCAGACTGTGTGCTCAAGTTGAAGATTGGTATGGGATGCATTATCACAGGGCTGGAGAGCCATACCTCACCCTCGTTACCACAGAAGGCCGTCAATGACGCCATCTGATCCTATGAAAATTGGAAGGCTTTCATTAAGTGCTACATTTAAACGTGGTAACTGATGATAACAGCTGCTCAAGGGCTACCCTTGTGCTTTGGTGTTGTGTAGTTGTGCTACTGGGGCACACAGGTCCCTCTGCTTCCCAAGGGCCACCTGGAGCAGTCTGCTCAGCATCGGTGATTTCATAAGGTCCAGTTTATTTACAAGCTACAGGGCCAGACAAAATAATTCCCCCTTCCAGTCCCACTTCACATCCCTCTCAGTTGGCTTCCCACCCGTGCCCACCTATACTGGTTGATGGTTGGACCTGACGATCTCAGAGCCCTTTTCCAATCTGAATGCTTCTATGATGCTAAGAAAAGACAAAGCAACAGCCAGAAACCTCCCAGGGCTCACTGCAGCTGTCTGGGTTCAGGAAGCTTTCGTATGAGCAAAACTCATCTTGAAAACCAACAGCAGCTGCCTGAAAATATTAGTAAGACAGTTTGATGGCTGAAGTCACATCCTATAAATAAAGCACGGCGACAGAACTTGACAGACTGTCGATCAATATAACTTCTGGGCACGAGACATGTGTCACATCCCCTCCTATGTTTAGACAAGCCTCTATAGGAAAGAAGGCTTTGAGAACTGCTTAGGTCAGGCAGTATTAATGCTCCTCGCCGTTATTTACTCCATCCTCTAGATTTCAAGCATGTAGAAGGCAAACAGCACGGGATCACAGAATGGTTTGAGTTGGAAGGGACCCTTAAAGGCTATTTGTCCCACTCCTTGTAATGAACACGGACCCCCACAGCTCCACCAGTGCTCAGAGCCCCACACAGCCTGTCTATCAAGACTGGGACACAACACATAAGAGCACTTGTACTGGATCAAACCAAAGGGCTGTCCTGTTCCTGTCCTGCCTCTGATAGAGGCCCAAACTATGTCCAGGATGCCTGGGGAGGAGATTAAGAAAGATGAAATGTTTATGATTCCCCTCAGTGCTCCTGAAGCCTCCAGATATCTGCAGCCTGGGCAGTTCCTGCACTAGATATTGCATCCATTGCATTCATTTATTAATTATTATTCACAATTTAACATTTATCGTTATTTATTATTACTTGCCTCTAGGTAGAATTCTCTTCTACCATCTCCTCATGTCTCCTCTTGAACTACAGAAGCTTTCATTCAGCCTTGGGTGAATTGAACCACAAGGCGATGGGCTGCCACAGCATGGCTTCTGCAGTGGCAATTGCACAGATCCAGAGCGACAAATTCAAGTCAGGTTATGGTCAGAAAAGGGGCTGTGTTGCCTTTCTTTTCCTTCTGAAAAACTTTGCTTCCCGTGAGCATTCAGAGCCACATCTGCTCCCTCCACCAGCAGAAAATGCCTTTCGCTCCTGCTTGCTTACAGATGTGACGTGGTTCAGGCCAAGCAAGCTCGATTCATACATCTTTAATGGAATAATTACTTCCATGCTGAATGCTGAATATGTATTTCTTTGTCTGAGTGCGTGTCTGTCCGCCCATGCCATCCCACCTCTGTTCATGCCATGCTGCTGGAGCCATCCCCATCCCAGGACATCAGTCCCCAGGTTCCATCCTGCCATCTGCTGAGGCTCACTGCTGTGCTGACATAAGCAGTGCAGCCAGATGATGCTGGAAGGAAAAAGAGCCTGCAGCAAGCCCAGATTTGGGGACGGGCACATCAAGAGGAAGAAGTTGCCCTGGTTGTGTGTGCAGCACTGCAGAAGTGCAAGTGCTGCTCAGTAATGAATCCTCGCTGCAGTTCCCAGGCAGGGCAGGAGTGGCAGAAGCTCCCAGTCCCCTTCTGCTCCAGCAGGCTGGAGAGTTTTTATGGCAACTCTGGATGGGGTGGCAAGGAGGATGTCCCTGTTCATCGCAGGGAGTGGGACCAGATGGCCTTTAAGGGTCCCTTCCAACTCAAACCATTCTGTGACTCCATGACCCCATGGGACCTGGTCCCATTGGCAGAGCCCAGTGTAGTGGCCAGAAACAGGAGCAGCACCCTTCATCCGAAATCTTACAAGGCACCAACTTTGACAAGAGGAGTGGGCAGAAAGCCACCAATGTGGCCACACAGTACTTGGAGCTTTTCTTACTCAAGTAACCATTAATCAGCTGGGTTGGGACTGGTTTAGTGGTCATGGTGGGGATGGGTTGGGGTTGGACACGGCGATCTGAGAGGTCTTTTCCATCCTTAATGACTCTGTGATTCTGTGATTCTGCCTTCTGAGCAGTACTGCAGGCATGCTGCCCAACTGGCTCTGGGCATCTCCAGAGAACGACACGAGGATGAAGGCAACAAAGAAATTCCCAGTCATTAAGTTGTAATTAAGCCTCTCCTAATGCACGAGCAGTGTCATGCTTCCTCTCTCTGCTCTTCTGGCACTGGCATCACCCTCCTGATTTCACTAGATTTACACATTTATCCGTGGTCTCTGGGGACAGCAGACTTGCTATTGCAATTAATTCTTCTAATAGGCAATTATAATGTTATGGAAACAGGCAATTACCAAAAAAGGCTGGTTACTCAGGTTTATAGGATCACAGAACCACAGAATACCACAAGTTGGAGGGAACTCACAAGGGTCAGGTTGGATACTACGGAAAATTTCTTCTCTGAAGAGTGGTGATGCACTGCACAGCTGCCCAGAGAGGTGGTGGGGTCACCATCCATGGAGGTGTTCCAGAACTGTGGGGATGTGACACTGAGGGACGTGGTCAATGGGCACGGTGGGGTGGGCTGGGGTTGGGCTTGGGGATCTGAGAGGTCTTTCCAACTTCAATGACTCAATGATTCAATGATCACTGAGCCCAACTCCCAGCCCCACACAGCACCCAAACCCAACCCTATGTCGGAGCAGCGTCCCAGTGCTCCCTGAGCTCCAGCAGCTCAGGGCTGTGCCCACCACCCTGGGAGCTGTGCCATGCCCACCACCCAATGGGGCACAGCCTTTCTCTCACCCCCACCCGACCCCCCCCATGATGGGTCCCAGCACAGATAGAAGTGAAAATATTTTGAGTTTGCAAGAACAGGCCAAGCGTGAGCTGAACTCCAATTTAGGGTTCACCATGCCCTTGATGTTGATATTTAATTTTTAAATGGTAATTAAAACACCCATATGGTATTTCAGACATTTGGACGTGGCCCAACTCAGCAAACTGCTCTCAGATACAGCAGCTCTCCACAAACACGGCAGCAGATGGAGCACATGCAGAATATTAGCAAAACCAGTTTTTGGGTGTTAAAAGGCCTGAATAGGTCTCTCGTATGTACTGGGGACAGGAGATGAGACTGAAATCGTGCTGGAGGGGAGCACAGAATACATAATATTTGAACTGGCAAAGCTCCATTGCAGTGTTGAGAAAACGAGGTCCTGCAAAAATAGAATTGTACAGATTTCATTCCCCACCAGGAGACCTCCATCAGAACCCACAGCCCAGGGGGAACAGCCCAGGGACACGTTAGCAAAGTGCCATTTCCATTGCCTTGCCATGAAACAATGATTTCTATGACGGCCCGACTTGGAAAACCAATTACAGCTAATTAAGCAGATTACATTTTACGGTTGAGGTGCGTTCTCTTGTTTGCAATGAGACAGATTTGTGGCAGCACCACTTCTGTTTGTTTCTGACACACTGAGGCAGTGAGGCTTGCTTGGAAAATCCCAAACGTGGCGTGGTGTCACTCAGCTGCAACATCTTATGCAGATCAATGGGGAACTGTGGGAACATTGGATGGATGGCAATGGTAGAGATGCAGAGAAGCATCCCCTCCATCACGGCACATCTACACAATGCAAGGCATGAGTTGGGCTGGGAGAAGCCACCTGACCAAACAGAGGTCCTAAAGGCTCAGGGATCAGCCCAGTGCTTGTTTGCTTGGCTGTAATCAGGAGATCGCAGCCCTCAGGCCTTCACATGTGGCACTGCAGCTGCACAGAGTGCTGGAGGGAGCTCCAGTGGGTTGTTGGTGTGCGAAATGGAGGGTAGGAGTAGGCCTCATCAGCAGGCCTAGAATCATAGAATGATAGAATGGCCTTGGTTGCAAAGGCCCACAATGCTCATCCAGTTCCAACCCCCTGCTGTGTGCAGGGTCGCCAACCAGCAGCCCAGGCTGCCCAGAGCCACATCCAGCCTGGCCTTGAATGCCTGCAGGGATGGGGCATCCACAGCCTCCTTGNAGCCTGGCCTTGAATGCCTGCAGGGATGGGGCATCCACAGCCTCCTTGGGCAACCTGTTCCAGTGCCTCACCACCCTCTGGGGGAAAAACTTCCTCCTAACATCCAACCTCAACCTCCCCTGTCTCACTTTCAAACCATTCCCCTTGTCCTATCACCATCCACCCTCGTAAACAGCCGTTCCCCCTCCTGTTTATACACTCCCTTCAAGTATTGGAAGGCCACAATGAAGTCTCCCCAGAGCCTTCTCTTCTCCAAGCTAGAAAGCCCCTTCATCAAAAAAGGGCTGCTGTCCTTGGGATTTCAGTAACACATTTGAAATATTTATATTGTTAGAAACCCAACGAACTCTCCCAAAATGCATAATAGGTGTGCAGATGCTGCAGAGGTGGTCGATGTGCACCCATGATGCACAGAAACCCAGTTCAGACTGAAAACACAGCGCAGATTCCATGATGGATCACAGCATGGTTGGGTTGGAAGGGACCTTAAAACCCCTCAGCCCCCACCTCTGCCATGGCTCCTCCATGAGGTCATTTTTCCCAAGGATTCTCACTGTCCCTACATCCCAGAGGCTGTCCCTTCAGCCTCTCCCAGCACAACTCCCAACACACAGACCGGGCTCCTTGGGTTGCCCTGAGTAATTTTAGGAGGGCATGCAGTCGTACGGTGTTTAGGGAAGATTTAGTGACTGTGTTTTAGCAGCCGTAAAGGATTTGGAGATTGTGTGTCGTGCTCCTGACTGGCCCTTTGAGAACTCAATCCAGAAGCTGTCTTATTGGTAAAAATGTTGGGGATTTTGCAAATCCATCAGGAGCTGCAGTGCTGTGGGTAGCAAGCCCAGCATGGAAACACCACTTCCATCAGCACGCTTGGGAAACTGCACGCAGCCACCAGTTCCCTCCTGGAACTGCATACTGTAGCAACAGACTCGGGTGGAAACTGGGATAGAAAATAAAGTCCTTCTGAAGTTTGAGATGGAAAAAGCATTATGTTGCACGACATGAAAATCCAATGCTTCACCTCCTCCCATACTGTGAACAGCTTAATGAGCTCAGGAAAAGGGAGACGAATTGTGTCTTCGGATTGGAAATAGCAGCAAAACCCAAGGGCTTAAATGAAGAGCACCAGAAAAGGAAAGAGCTGTCCAGAGGAATTGCTCAGTGGTATTAAACACTGTGATGAGAGAAGCCAACAGCTGAAAGCTGCAACTAATTCATCACGCCAGAAGATACTCCACAAGAGCTAATTGGAGGCACTTGAAACTGAAAAAATAGCAATAAATCTGCATAATTACCAATTTTTCCCACAACTCTTGCAGAATGCTCTGGGGGAAAGGTCTCCTTCCTAAGAAATGCCCAACAAAGCGTTAGGGGTGGGTTCACGTGTCAGAAATTCCTTACTGGGTCTACACTGCTTTTGGCATCGACCTGTGAAATTCTGCACGGCCTTCAAGAGGGGCTGAGTGGAGCCCATGTGATGAGCAACCAAAACTCCAGACAGCCCTTTGCTTTGTCTTTAGCATATGTAAGACGATCTTTGTGGTCTATTCCAACCTTGAGTAGCGGGAGGGAGAACACACAGCACACACTGTTTTATTTTAAAATGGCTATTTTCAAAGCTACATGCAAAGAATACATGATGTGAAATACTAGGTGACCCTTCCTTGTTTCTCAACTGCCTTTATGGGTTCACACGCTGCAGGAAGGCACTGTGCTGTCTTCTGGCTTCCATGGGGTCCTATGGTGATGCACGAGGTTGGATACAGACTGCAGGAGCTGCCATGTGAAGCAGATTTGCTGGCTTGCAGTGATAAGGATGGAGTGGGGCTGAGATGTGGCAATGGGCAGTGAGGCTGCTGGTGGGGCAAGAGGTGATAGAGCATGAGGGTCAGCAAGATGACGTCCCAGCAGGACCAACATGGCATGGTGGGCATGGCTTGGTGGTTGGACGAGATGATCTTAGTGGTCTCTTCCAACCTTAATGATTCTGTGATTCTAGCACAGGATGCAGGAGGTCTGGCTGTGCTGGTGACCATCCCCTGGTTTGGAGCCATTCTTGCTTGATGTATTTTCAGAGGGATGAGCAGCAGAGGCAATATTTTGAATTGGTCCTCGTTAGCAAAGCTAACGAGTGAGAGGCACGAGGGCTGGTGACATCTTGGATGTGCTTGATGACACGTTGGACGTGCTTGATGACACGTTGGACGTGCTTAGTGACCCTTTCCTTCCGGGTTCTGCGGGCTGCAGCTCGGTCAAACAATGGCAGCTACCTGGGCAGCCAGTGCTCGTGCAGCCTGGTTCAATGCTAATGAACTTCTGAAGATTTACAAGTGCAAAATCAATGTGTTGCAATTAATTTATACTGAGTCATCATCTCCCTGCAATACCTCCTTGCAGCGAGCAATGGTGGGGAAAACTGAATAACAGCTTCATTTTCTAGGTGGAACAAAAATACGCTGCCCCTGTCTCCCCATAGCAGCAATGAGCCAAATCCAAGCTTTTGTCCCCAGATAAAACGAGACATGAAAACACTGAGCAAAGCTCTGAGATCCAAAATGCAGTGGACGTTAGCAGGAGCCCTCAGAATTCAAAATGGGCATTGAGAATCCACCTGGAGATTCCCAGCACCGTCCCTGTACTGGAAAACAGAGGAATGTTATCAGTGCCTACATGAGCTCATTCATGGGACAGCCAAAAAATAGGGTCTTTTTGGTGTAAAATAGAAAATTCTCAAACTTGAAATTTGTTTTTCCCTCTACTCCAAATTTACAGTTAAGGAAATGGTGAAATTGCCCACCAAGTCATCCACCCAGGGATTTTGTGAACATGAAGGATGCTGGGGACTCTGAGAATGGTTTTCAAAACTGAAACAACCAACAGCAAAGAAATTCAGAGCAGAGTCCCTTCCAGAATCATTAGGAACTTCATCATGCAGCTTTCCGCTTGGAAAAGCGACAACAATGCTATAAATCCCAGGTTGGTGTAAGAGGAAACTCTGTGTAAATGCCATCTTTGTTACTATTAGATTAATGTCAACCGGGTCGTCCACCCCACAGCAGGACAAGCCACAGGGAGAAGTCTCCCTAAAAATCAGACATAGCAGTTGTGTTTGGTCCCATCTCCCTCTGACCTGTGGCTTCCAATGATGTCATTTTGGAAGTCATGCTGGTGCTGGCTCATCGTTGCACTTAGGAAGGCTTAGACTGGACATTAAGGAGGAGTGCTCCATGGAAAGGCACTGGCATGGGCTGCCGAGGGAGATGGGGGGTCACCGTCCCTGGAGGTGTTCAGGAACCACGGGGATGTGGCACTGAGGGACGTGGTCAGTGGGCATGGTGGGGGTGGGTTGGGGTTGGGCTTGGGGATCTTGGAGGTCTTTTCCAGACTTAATGATTCTGTGACTCCATGACTCTACAGGAAAGATGAACAGGCCCAAGGTCGTAGCAATCCCACTGCATGAATTCCCACTTCTTCTTCCATTCCACTGAGATTTCTTCTTAGCTCTGCCAGACGTGGCCATTTCCTTGGTAAGCCATGATGGACCCATCACACAGCGGCAGAGGGTCTACACCCATGGTAACAACCATAACCCAAAATCCTCCATCCGAGAATAAAGAGCATTGAAAATAAAGACTGTCTTTCAAAAAAACACGTTTCTTCAAGACAGACTTTCCCTCCTGCAACCACTCACACAGAATCCATCACCATCTGCACCCCCTCAACTTGCTGATGGTGTATTCCCCTTGTCGTCTGCAGCCTTGAAATGGAGCAAGGGAAACAACGAGGTGTAAAGAGCCATCTATCTGCCAGTTTTATGCACACGTTTGTGTGGCTTTATGTATTTCTGGCACTGCTAGACTACTTCCCTCCATTGTCCAACCCAATGCTCTTGGTGTCCTCAGGGCAACCCTAGCACTTTTGTCTGGGTACAGCAGGAGGGACTGCCTGCCTTTGGCTGCTCAAGAGCCTTTGGGAGCCGCAAGGTCAAAACCTGTGTGCAAACTGTCCTTCACACTCCAGCTGTGAAATGCAAAGTCCCCCTGCAACGTGGTTCCAAGGCAAGGATGCTCGTAAAGATACATGAAGCCCCTCCACTGGCTGACTTGCAAATGTCAAGGAGAAGCAATGACCCACGGCCAGTTTGTCACTGTCACAGCTCTGGTTGAGTGAGTTTTAACGCTTCCCCCGAGCGACCTCCTGCCAAAGCACAATGAAAAAAGCAGGAAGACAATCATCTCTTTATGCAGGAGATTTTCTCCCTATCAAAAACAGACTAACGCCTAATACCTTAAGAGTTTTAATCTAAAATAGATTTCCGAAGGGCTCCATCAGTCACAATTAAAGATGCTTTTAATGACCCAAAATCGGAAGCAAAGCTTTATAGCAGAATATCTGGTGCAAAAGGAGATTTTTGTGCCAATTAACCTGAATTATGGAGCCATGAAATGGCACGGCACAACCTCGCCAGGCACACGAACGGCCTTTGGGTGCACACTGGCTCTATTTCATGTCAGAAACATCTCAGAACGAAAGTTATTGTGTACAAGACCATATGTTGTATGTTCACATTTCAGAGACTACTTACATACGTCCTCTAAACTAATTCAGAGGGTCCAATAACTACAAAATACTATCAGAGGTGCTTTGTCATGTCATGGACTACAAGAGAGACAGGATGAGTTCAGTGTATAATCTCCAATAGCCTGAAAAATGGAGAACCAGAAGACATTTGTGAGAATAGCTGTGGGGAACTTCTCTGTCTTGATGATCAAGGACAATAGTCCAACCCCAAAAAGACAATCTACACGTTTACATGTTGCAGTAATCATAGATCTGTATTTCTTTGTCACTTTCAGGCATACCATTTCCATGACTCTATCCTTGCTTTTCCTCCTCCCCAGCTCCTAAACCTTTATCTTGGATAACTTAACGACCACGTGCAAATGGAAATGCCAGCTCTGTGCCTCACCAGCCCACAACTTGTCCACAGGATGCCCTGAATGAACCCAAACGGTTAGGTCCTGACAGATGGCCAGGCCATGGAATCCTCATACCATACCCAAACCTCCAAATTCTCCTTGTTCAGCACCATTGAAGGGCAGCCCTGACACCATCCTCATGCTGTCATTGTCACCATGAGCCCTCTTCCCCCAGTTTGACCATGGCAGCCTCCTCCTGCTTCCATCCATTCCTCCTGCTGCCATGATGCTCCTTTCCCTAGCTCGTCAGCAAAGAGCAAGGCACATCTCTCAGCACACGGAGCTATTAGTAGGCATGTATCCCTCTCTGCAAATTCAGCACCCTTCACAGCCACTCCTCACCCCCCATAACATACAATCATAGAATCACAGAATGGCCTGGGTTGCAAAAAGGCCCACAATGCTCAGCCAGTTCCAACCCCCTGCTGTGTGCAGGGCCGCCAGCCACCAGCCCAGGCTGCCCAGAACCACATCCAGCCTGGCCTTGAATGCCTCCAGGGATGGAGTATCCACAACCTCCCTGCTCATCACATACCACTCTCTCCTTCTACCCAAATGCCACGACGTTGATCTGTGAACACTAAAGACTTTTCTGCCCTGCATTTCGAAAGGAAAGGACTCGGTGAGAAACAAACAATTTGAGGTCAGGGCATCCCCCTGTTCAGCTCACGAAACGTGCAGAGGTGATTATTCCTCCCCCTCTCGATTCTTGTGTGCTAATTTTAATTGCTTTTCTGACACCTACAGAATGTAATCTTCTTTCCTTGTTGTCGCTAGGATTAGGGCAGTGCGAAGGTAAAGCTATTTTTGATTAATATGGAAATCAGAAATTACTTTCAGGAGAAAACTGGGGACTGCTCCTAATATTACTTCATCTTTGGGGAATTGTGAATCCAAAGAGCAACAAGAGAGGGCTTGCAGCTCACCACGTCTTCCAATCAGGGCAGAATACAGAACCACAGAAGCCTTAGCATATGTGAAAATAATCTATTCTGATGGAAAAATGAGATTAATATGGTTAAGGAAGAGTTCAAACTGAAGACAAAGAGAGTTAAGCCTCTACAGAACAGTGAACAGCTGAAAAAAAGACAAGATCATACGGTGCCAAGCTTAATGGCACTATCTGGTCCCAGCTCAATTTCTTCTTGCCAGAGTGCATCTTCTCCCCAAGAGCTGAATTTATGCTTCTGTTTCTGTGATTCTGTGAATTTCTGAAGGATAGACCCTCATCCTGGCATTCAAGGCCAGGCTGGATGTGGCTCTGGGCAGCCTGGGATGCTGGTTGGCGACCCTGCACACAGCAGGGGTTTGGAACTGGATGAGCATTGTGGGCCTTTGCAACCCAGGCCGTTCTATCATTCTGTGATTCTAGGCCTGGAGATGAGGCCTACTCCTACCCTCCATTTCACACACCAACAACCCACTGGAGCTCCCTCCAGCACTCTGTGCAGCTGCAGTGCCACATGTGAAGGTCTGAGGGCTGCAATCTCCTGATTACAGCCAAGCAAACAAGCACTGGGCTGATCCCTGAGCCTTTAGGGCCTAACCCTAACCCTAACCCTAACCCTAACCATCATTCTATGATCCTGCTCTTCTATCTGCACCATCTGAAGAATCTGGAGGTAAATGCTGGGCCGTTTTGGATGAAGCTTTGTTTCCACATCACTTCCACTGAAGGGCCTTTCTATTAACAACTTTTTGGGTTGGCAACACTGAGGACTAAAACTTTGGCTCAACCTTGAGGTCTTGGGCTGGATATCACGAAGAACTTCTGTACAGAAAGGGTTGTTAAGCACTGGAATGGGCTGCCCAGGGAGGTGGTTGAGTCCCCATCCCTGGGTGTGTTTAACAACGTCTGGATGTGGTGCTCAGGGCTGTGATTTAGCGGAGGGCTGTTGGAGTTGGGGTAGGATGGTTGGACTTGATGACCTTTAAGATCTTTTCCAACCTGAGCAATTCTATGTCATCTACGTCATTCTATGTCTTCTACCACCTCCTTGGCCACTGCCATTAATGAATCCAAGTGAATTCACCTCAATACAGAATTACACAGATCCTCCCCATTCCCAGCCATGGGGTGAGCAAGAATGCATGCAGATGGCACGTGAGCTCCAGCCCAGCCCAGCCTTCCTGCCACGAGCCAGCACAGCATCTGTGTGAGGAGGTGATTTAGAAGGAGTGAAAAAGACACCACCAGGCAAGCCTCAACATGGGAAACTGTACTCAATTTCCCTCTGAAGTACTTGGGAAGCCCTAATCTGCCAGCACTGTAGGTGCACACTGAATAATAGGCAACCCGCAGAACAGGAACCATATATTCTCCTGTATTTTTTTTAATGCTATCATCGGGTGCATGAGATGAATGGGATTCTCAAATGGAATTGTAGTGCCTGAGCTAAGCCTGGAAACAGAGGCATTTACCATAGAGGAGTGAAACGGAGATAACTGTCTTTTATCTTGAAAGCTCTCCCGTGCTTTCAAACAGATGCAGGAACCCAATGGCTCCGCGAGGACCAGGAAGCCCTCCAGGACTGGTTGGACCAAGCTGCTGTGCTTTGAAAGGATGAGAGGTGGAAGCAGGAAGCAGTTCAACACCAAGACATGATATGGAGCACAAGGTCTGGTAGCATTAAGAATTGATTTCGACACGAGAAAAGCTGCAATGGCTCTTGCAGAAATCAGAGGTTTGGCTGCGTGTGCCTGGGATGAAAAGCATATATTGACATCTCCACATTCTTTGGGTAAGGAAAAGCCTGGAGGCATTGCCTCCACGTGCCATTAAAAGCTCCTCAGGAACTCAGGAACGTTTTCCTGTTGATCTCAGCTGCTTGATAAATGGAGATCTCACCCATTCCTTCAGGAGGAGATGTTTCTTAGGAAACAGAAGAGGGGCGGCCAGCAGGGACAGGGAGGGGATTGTCCCTCTCTGCTCTGCCCTCGTGAGGCCCCATCTGCAGCACTGCGTCCAGGGCTGGGGCCCCCAAGTACAAGAAAGACAGGGAGCTGTTGGAGAGGGTCCAGAGGAGGCCACAAAGATGAGCAGAGGGCTGCAGCACCTCCCCTGCAAAGACAGGCTGAGGGAGCTGGGCTTGTTCAGCCTGCAGAAGAGAAGGCTGCGGGGTGACCTCAGTGCAGCCTTCCAGCACCTAAAGGGAGCCTCCAAACAGGACGGGAGGCAACTCTTGGAAAGGGGAGATAACAGCAAGGGGTGACAAGGGGAAATGGTTGGAAAGTTGAGGGAGGGCAGATTGAGGTTGGATGTGAGGGGGAAGTTGTTTGCAGAGAGAGTGGTGAGGTGCTGGAACAGCTGCCCAGAGAGGCTGTGGATGCCCCGTCCATCCCTGGAGGTGTTGAAGGGCAGGTTGGATGGGGCCCTGGGCAGCCTGGGCTGGTCTGAAATGTGGAGGTTGGTGGCCCTGCCTGTTGGGGGGGTTGGAGCTTCATGATCCTTGAGGTCCCTTCCAACCCAAGCCATTCCGTGATTCTATGATTCCATGAAGGGAAAACTAATTTCCTCTCTGTATTACTGAGCTAAACATGGTTGTTAACTTCCCAGGGGTATTAAGGTGACTTTGCTATCCTTCTGCTGACCGCTCAAGGAGCCTTTGTAAGGCATGGAGACAGAAAACCTTCAGCTCTGAGGGCAAATTCCTGCAGATCATTGTGCTCCAGCAGCGCGGGGACACTCGGTACATTCATACTGACAGTGATGAAATGCATCTGAATGCACAGAGCTCGGAACAATTACTGCAGAACAGCCTTCAGCACACCGAGAGAAGGAGAAAACCTTCACTATCTTTGGAAAGATGAACAATACTCCTCATTATCAGTGCTTCGTTTAGTATCTCACTCACCCAAGCCCAATTATAGCCAGAAAAGGTAACTGGGGAATCATAGAATGGCCTGGGTTGAAAAGGCCCACAATGCTCATCCAGTCCCAACCCCCTGCTATGTGCAGGGTCGCCAACCAGCAGCCCAGGCTGCCCAGAGCCACATCCAGCCTGGCCTTGAATGCCTGCAGGGATGGGGCATCCACAGCCTCCTTGGGCAACCTGTTCCAGTGCCTCACCACCCTCTGGGAGAAAAACTTCCTCCTCATATCCAACCTCAACCTCTCCTGTCTCAGTTTAAAGCCACTCCCCTTTCTCCTATCACTATCCACCCTCATAAATGTCTTCATCTGGGGATGAAGCCCAGATAATGGGAGGTGATTTAGCAAACAGTAATGTAGCTCTATGGCGTCCATCAGCCCCCTGGGAACGAGCAAACGCAGATTTCAAATATAAACTCCTGTGAAACACCTCTGGATAAAGTTAATCCCATGTATATTTCAGAGCTCCCATCCCAAGCATGGTGCTGGTTTGCTGGCTCCCCACTGCCCTCCGGGCTGCCCTCCTTCCTCTGCTGGTTCCAGCCCCCAGGGCTCTGCATCCTTCCCCCTACGTCATAATGGCAACCCTACTTGCCAGAAAACCCTTTTAAAGGACTGTATTTGTAGAGACTCCAAATGAGCGAAGTGATGGCACTGAGGGTAGGGAAAACCCCATGGGAAAGCCAACGTAGGTGGCTATGAAGAAACATCACCGTCTCACACCTTACCTCTCCATCTCCCCACTCCTCACTGCTCTGGCTCTGATGGCAGCACTGCAGACACTTTTACACCCAAGTCAAACACTTTGCATCCCACCGAGGTAAGGATGCAGACTGTAATTATTTTCTATGAAAGCAGTGCCTTTACCTCTACTCAACAGGAAACTCCCTTCATTTTGGCAGCAAAAAAAGCCTGGAGGGTGGGGAAAAACAACCCACAACCCTAGAAAAAGCTGCTAGCAGCTGAGTGCAAGAATAGAATCATAGCAGGGCTCTGCTGAAGGCAGCACTCGAAACAAGCAGCTCTCCGTGCCTGCAGAGGAAACCTCGGTGCCATTGCCTTGTGCTGCTCCGTACAATTCGGCTGCTTTTTGACCTCCAAGAGCTTTGAAGGGTAATCCAGCTGCGATGAGATTTCGTATTCCTTGATGAAACATCTGAAGCCGCTGCTGGGTTTGCTGACGGATCCTTTCATATATCTGTGTGTGAGGCAGAAGCTCTTCCTTTGCTTTTCCTTTTTGTTTTGAAGATGAAGGGCACCCAGCGGACGCAGGCAGAGGCCACGCGAGGGTCGCGATAATTGCTGGGCAAAAAGCAGAAAGGATTTGACAACAAAGGCAATTTCTTCCTCCATCTTGAGGTATCAGCCTGAGGACTTTGTGCTGCGGAAAGGGAATCTCAGTCTTAAATCCCAGAAGCTCACGCGATGTCTAACGCAGACATGGCTCCCTCTGCCCAAACGATTCAGCTCAGCATCCCAACAGGGATGTCATGGACAACCCCCCCCCCATCAGCTGAAGACCTCCAACTCGAAGCATGAGAGCCCTTCCCATTACTCCTGCACTGATTGTGCCCAACAGCTTCCATCCTTCGCACCTGCAACATCACCATGCCTTCAGCTGTGACCTCACTGTCCCTGCACCACATTAGGTTGAAGTCATCCAGACTCATTGTGCATCACTAACATCCTTAAAACTCCCTTCCATCCACCCAGGTAGCCATCTCACCCCCTCACTGCCCAATGAGCTGATCCATTTTCAAGTCCAGATAGACAACATCAGTTGCCTTCCTTTTGTCCACCAATGCCATCACTCCATCACAGAAGACCGCCAGATGGGTCAGGCACGATGTTCCCTTGGTGAAGCCATGCTGGCTGTCCTGGATCACCTGCTCATCCCTCACGTGCCTTAACACCTCTTCCAGGAGGATCTGCTCCACAACCTTCCCATGCACAGAGGTGAGGCTCACTGACCTGTAGTTCTCCATGTCTTCCTCTCTCCCTTTCTTATAAATGGGAGTTGTGTTTCCCTTTTTCCAATCACTGGGGACTCCATCTGACAGCCACGACTTCTCAAATGCAATGGAGAGCAACTCAGCAACCACCTCAGCTGGCCCTTCAGGACCCTGGGACGCATGTTGTCCAACCCCACGGACTTGCACACGTTCATCTTCATGAGTGGATCTCAGACTTGCTCTACTCTTACACTGGGAAGGATTTTGCTCCACAGACCCCTGCTTAGAAGTTGCCTTTCCTGATCCCAGCCCTGCACATCTGGACAACACACCTATATTCTCCCCAGGCCACCGATCCCTTCTTACACTTCTTTTCCCTCAGCCTGGCTAGCAGGTCCTTGCTCAGCCACGCTGGCTTCCTGCCTCCTCTGCCCGGTTTCTTATTCTGAGGGATGGATCAGAACCTCTTCAACCACCTCCTCCAATTGCTGAGTGCCCCTTGCACTTCCTGATAACTAGGTTTGATTCACTGATCACAAGTTGTCAACGACAGAACCCATGGCAATCAATCTGCACTTGGATCATGGGAACCCAATGGCCATGGGAACCCAATGGCAACCCAGCGATGACTGGAATTTCACCTGTAAGAACAGCACACATCATTGTGTTGGGTCATTTGTGCAAGTAGATCCCTGAGCCATTCTGGTGCAGCCTTGGTGCTCGTCTCCTTTTCTGCTCCAAATGTGGGTTTGCTTCGGCCTTTCCTAGACCCAAAACTTACAACAGTGGCAACAAACAGCGACTCATCCAGAAATACAGTCACTAAGAGAGCACTCTGGTTTGCAAGCAGAGAACACGTGTAATTTCATGCTTACTACAGGTCTTGGGGCTCAGGATATCCCTGCAAGTCCAACACCACCCAGCTGGGAGGGGTGAAGAGCACTGCAGGAGATCAGTCAGAGTTGCATGCATAGCCCTGAGTGCAACCTGAGCCCGGCATCCATCCCTCACCTGCACCCTATGACACCCTCATCCCAGCAAGGTCTCTTCCTGCATAAACCAAGGTTTCTATCCTTTTTCCTGGTCTGTGTTGATCTCAAACCACAGCAGCAAAACCATTAATCCATCAGGCATTAGCAGCACCCAGGAGGAAGCAACCCCGAGATCTGTCTGCGCACACGCAGGAACTGACTGGCTGCTCATGCCCAGGAGGGAGGCAGGGTCAGGTCAGTGCATGCCAAAAAAAAAAAGGGAAAGAAAAGAAAAAAGTAGGTCAAGCAATTTGCTGAAAGGGACAAAGAATGCTGTGGATTCTTATTACCTTATGCAAGTATCGGAGGCATCCTTTTTATCTGACTCAAATCCCACATGGGTAATCCATGATTAAATTTAGTGGGTGTGAAATTTCATTAGGTCGTTCAATTTTAAGCATATTGGATAATGAAGTTTGGAATTAAGAAAAAAAAATGAATACTGTAATTTTGATCTCCCTTCCAGCCTTCCCCCATCTGTGAGATTACCCTCTTTTGTGTCGTATGCTGGGGTCTTACAGCCCATCTTCAATGCGATGTCCTCATCTACCCGGAGAGGTGAACTGCCTGGAAACGTTGGTGGGTGGTGAGGACCTCCCCACTGCTCTGGCAGAGGCAAAAACCCAACGAGACCTTATGTGATGTCCCTTTAGAGTAAACAGAGGTTGGAAACACAGCTTTTCTTGAAACAGAGCCATGGAGCAGCCAACGCGTGATGAGCTATGGAGTGTTTCCCCAAAGATCCCCACTTCTCAGAAAAAGCCTTTGGATTAATCCAAAACGATCCCATTTCTGTTGGCGTGGGAAACATTTTAATCACCAGCAGGTGCCACATCAGGTCTGAATTCACCACGCCAGAGAGCCAGGCCATTCCAAGAGGAGCCACCAGCTTGCTTTGTACGGAACGGCTCTTGCAAAAGGAACAGGAGAGAGGTTCAGAGGTTGGAGCTTTCTCAAAAACACTGTTCTGAGACTTTGGTTTGTAAAATGGAAGTGCTGATAGGATTTCCTAAGATCAGCAGTGATTGGACTGGATGATCTCAGTGGTCTTTCCAACCTTAGTGATTCTATGAACGATGGGGAGTGGACCATGCAAGCCATGCTGCCATGCTTTGTCCTGCTACATTCCCAAGGCAAACAGAGGAACCCACTCAATGCCAGTCGAAATAAATAACACCTACCTACACCTAGTAACAATATATTACCATCTCAATGTCACCCCCCAAAGCATGGTGACAAATAATTGGATGGAACCAACCAACCGAACACAGCAAACAACGATCTGCTTCTTGTGTTCTTTCCTTTATTGCTGGATAGTTTTCCCAGGAAAGAAGGAAAAAAAATCATAGAATGTCCTGAGCTGGAAGGTGGTGGGCACAGCCCTGAGCTGCTGGAGCTCAGGGAGCACTGGGACGTCGCTCTCGGCCATAGGGTTTGGGTTTGGGAGTGCTGTGTGGGGCTGGGGGTTGGACCCAATGGCCTTTGCAGGCGGGTCCCCCTCTAGTTCAAGATATTTGGTGGTTCTATGGAGGGCTTCAGCAGGTACATTGGCAGCAAAAGGAAAGCCCCAGGGGGGGCTAAGAGAGAAGACGGAGCCAGGTTCTGCTTGGGGAACACAGCAAAAGCATGGGGTGCAGCAGGCACACGTTGCTGCCAGCAAAATTCCACTCGATGTTAGGAAAAAGCATCCATGGGGAGGGCAGAACCACAGCCCGCAGGGGATGGAAACATGGATGGAAATATCCCTTCTTGGCAATACTTGAAACTCAATCGGATACGGCTCTACGTCTAACTTTGAAGTCGGCTTTGCCTTGAGCCAGGGGCTGGGAAAAAATGGTCTTCAGAGGGCTCTTCCAAACTGAATTACTCTAGGATTTAATATATTAGCCAGGGAGTTTCCAACACAGAATTATTTCATAATTGCTCTTCTACGCTTTCTCTATTTCTCTTCTGCTCTTCAGTCCCTGCTTGCTCTATTTTCTCTCTCTTCCCTGAAATGGTATCCTTCTGTTCCAAGCTTGCAATTAAAGCAAGCATGGCTTTGTAGGAAATAGGAGACAGCGCTCCTGTTTTTCACCTGGATTTGGAAGCCCAGAGGCGTTGGATCCATTCAGGGCACTGTGCTGTAAGTGGTGTCAAGTACCTGCTGTTATTAGAAGCAACACAAGGCAAGGAGGAACACGGCAGAGGGAGAGCACTAAGTCACGCGCACTCATTTGTCTGGTAACAGGCGATAAATTAAAGCATGCTAATTGCGTTAATCGCTCCTGTTGAAGCTCATTTACTCTTTTTTCTTGGCGTGGGCAGTACTACACCTAAGCTTAATGAGAAAGGTAAATAAACCAGAGTGGTGTCGTGGCATACAGAGACTGAGCTGCCAGTCAGAAATAGAGCTGCTGTGTTGTCTGCTAATGATGCACGGCGCAGCAGCCTCAGACCCAAGGACCCAAACCACCACCATCATCCCTGCCCTGAATTGCATTTGCCAGCAAACGACACCAAGTGGAGCGTTATGATTCAATGCAAGAATCATACATCAGAGCCTTTTTCTGCCTGTCCAAGGAGCAGTATGCACTCTGGAAAATTAACTGCAAACCAAGTAAAGGAGGTCTGGCAGGCAAATAACAAGAGACAGTGGAATGACAATGCATTTAAATCAATCTTCTGGCAGGGGCAGACTCCAAACGTGATGGAAAGAGCTTGGCACGCACCTGAGCATCCGCCCTCTGCAGCATCCCCAACCCCTCCCATGTGGTATGTCCACCCAACGAACACTGCAGCCCACGTGCTGCTGCTATCTCCGGGCACTTCAGCTGGATAAAAGGGGAAAACACTCATTGCCTGAGCTGACCCTGGACAGGGTGTACTTGCTGTCTCCCTCTGGAAGCGATTTGTGCTGTTGCTGTGATAAAGGCATTGATAAGAGCAGTTGGTGCTGAGCTGCCAAGGAAGGACATTCGGTCTCGCTGCCCTGACCCAGTGATAGCAGCCAGGGACAGGGGGAGGGCACGGCCCCTCCTGACAGCCAGCAGCAACACACACCAGCACTGGAGGGAAGGGCTGCCTTGTGATCCTTGGGGAAGCCACAAATATCCCCAGCAGCTCACAGAGGAGGCGATTTAATTTCTTTTGTGTTAATCCACCACGGACCCCCTTCTCTATTTATCCACGGGAGAGAAAATGAAAAGCCACTAATAGTTGTTTGATGCTTGCATTCCTAACCGAAAGTGAGAAGTAAGGAAGAAAACCTCCTGGTAACACATATGGGAGAAAAGAATTGTGGAATCACAGAACAGCTGAGGTTGGAATCTTCATCTTCATGGAGCTCCAACCTCTGCAGGGGGCTGGTTGCCCCCCACCAGGTGGTTGGTTGCCCTTCACCAGGAGCTCCAAGTCCTTCTCTGCAGGGATGCTCTCACTGGGTTCTTCTCCCATCTGTACTCATACCTGTGATGGCCCCAGCCCAACACCTTGCACTTGGCTTTGTTGAACCTCATTAGGTTCTCCTGGGCTCACTTCTCCAGCATGCCCAGGTCCCTCTGGATGGCTTCCCTTCCATCCCTTCCTTCTATGGTGTGAGCTGCACCACTCAGTTTGGTGTCATCTGCAGACTGCTGCACTCAATCCCATCATCTGTGTCACTGATAAAGATGTTAAAGAGCACCAAGAGAGATGGACCCCTGGGGGACACCACCTGGACACAGAGCCATTGACAACAACCCTCTGGCTATGACCATCCAAGCAAAAAAAAAACCCCAAAAAACAAAAAATCAAAAAAAAAAACAGTTTGATGAATAGGTAAAATGACAACCCCAGTACATCCAGTACAAACAAATGCATCCTGGGATTAAAAAATACCCCAAGTATTGAATGAGAGATATCCATGCAGAAATGTCTGGCAGTGCCAGGATGGAAGGGAGCATCTGCTCAGGTCCTAAAGGCAAACAGGACTGTAGGATGCCCAAGGCAAGGTATGGAGAGCAGAGTGAGCAGATGCCAGGATCGACTTCTGATTAATGGGGGTCAGCAAAGGGCAACAAAAATGCAGGAAGAGGTTCAGGAGAAGTCAGGATTTGGTAACTTGAGGGCTGTTCACTTTAGAAAGGGGATGAGAAAGAAAGGTGTAACAGAGAGACGAAATTGTGCCAACTGAAATTGGCACAGAATGAACAAGGTGCCGTTCAAGGAAACCAAACCAAACCAGCTGTAAGATGGGTGGTGAACATCAAATTGGTCACAAGAAACAGGTCTTCATGGAAGACCTTGTCAGACTGTGCCACCGAGCTGCACTACTGCAGCTGATGTAACTGCGACAATAATTAGGAAGGAATACATCTGTCATAGAAGGAGCTGGAAGATTTCACACCGGGGACGTTAAACCAAAGGCCCAGAGCTTGGGGTGTGGTTTAGCATCTCCACATTTGGAGAGAGAAAAGGAAAATTCCTCCACATCTCCTCCCTGTTGAGGTCCTGCCACTCTATGCGGCACCTGGAGAAAAACCAGATGGACCACGGGGACTTCAGGTTGGAAATCAGGAAAGGTTTCTTCTTCAAAGAGTGGTGATGCAGTGGCACAGACTGCCCAGGGAGGTGGTTGGGTCACCATCCCTGGAGGGGCCCCAGAGCCGTGGGGATGCGGCACTGAGGGCAGTGGGCATGGCGGGATGGGTTGGGGTTGGCCTGGGGATCTTGGAGGTCTTCCAACATTAATGATCCCATGGTTCTATGACCTGCTCCAGCCCAGCAATTCCTGGGCTCTCGGCTTGTTCCACACTTGAAAGACCGACGATTATAAATAATACAGGCTGTGAAATGAGGAAAACATCTAAGGAAATGCAGCACGCTTTCAAGCTCTCCAGCGGAGGTCAATAAACAGGGCACCTGCTTTTTATACCGCTTCAGAAAGCTTCACAAGATCTTTTTGGCGTTTTATTTTACAAATGCACCAAAAGGATAAAGAGGTTCTGAAAAAGAAGATGAAAGTAAAGATCTGAAGAGCTTCAGCAGAGGCAAAAAGTCCTCCTACAGCCGCTGCAACAGCACGAAAGTCCTTCAAACTGCACAAATATACCTCGTTTAGGCTTTTGCAACTTCAAGGCCTGGTTTTCCCTTCAAGCATCCAACTCACATTACATCTGACACCATTTATGTTCCTTGCAATGTACCTCCATGCAGAGACAGGCAAGGCATCGATGCAAACAGTGCAGAGTTGGCTGTTCTGCCACGTGTGAGCCCTCCTTCCTCACTGTTTTAACATTGCTCCTTGCAGACATACGGTTCCACTGACCTGAACTATGGAAGCCCAGCGTGGTTGAGGTTGGAAGGAGCTGCTGCAGGTCATCTGCTCCCCGAGGGCCCACAGAGCTGCTGGCACAGCCCCACGCCCAGTGCGATTCAGCAGCCATCTCCAACCCTCCCTGAGCTTCATAGCAGCACAGAATGGCTTTGGTTGGAAGGGACCTTCAAGATTAAATAGTTCCAACCCCTTCTGCCACGGGCTGGTTGCTCCCCACCAGCTCAGCCTGCCAATGGCCCCATCCAACCTGGCCTTCAAGGATGTGGCATCCACCATTTCTTTGGTCAACCACTGTTGGGCAACTGTTCTTTGGGCATCTGTTCTAGTACCTCACCACCCTCTGAGTAAGGAATTTCGCCCCACCATCCAACCTAAATCTCTCTTCTTTTAGTTTAAAGCCATTCCTGCTCGTCCCATTGCTATCAGACCATGTAAAAAGTTGGCTGTCCTCCTGATTTAAGACCACGTGGAACTGATTCCTCTAAATGTCAACATTTAGAGGCCAAGAGGGCTTTAGGCCTTCACTCTTCCCAGCACCAAGACACGTGGGCATGGTGGGTTGGACTGGATGATCTTGGAGGTCTTTTCCAGCCTTGTTGATTCTATAATTCCATGCTCTTAGAGGTCTTTTCCAAACTCAATGATTCCATGAGACTACGACATCAAGCCCTCCTGGCAAGGTGCTTACCATCTCCCAGTACAAAGGCTCAATGCCTTCTTCATGTCCTGGCAGCAGACACAACGGTGTCAGGATTACTCTATGTAAGGAGATGGCATTTCCCTGAACGCAGGAGTGGTGAGATGGAGATTTAATACTGGAGCTGTATTTTGGTGTCCTTGCATCTCACCTGAGTGAGACGCTGCAAAGGCTCAGCTGTGTTCTCAGGATTAAGTGCACTGAAGAACGTGTAGGACATTTCAGGCTTAGAATTTGCAGTCATAAGGGTGAAAAAAGAGCAAGCACTGTAATTCCTATACTTATCTGTCTTCCATAGCTATACACAACCTACATAACTCAATAACCTGTTTTAGTGGAGTGTATAATAAAATCAGTGTCACAGGGCTGAATTCATATTCCATGACAGCGAAAACTTGCCTGAAGTAGCTTGAGATGCAGCATTTTCAGTCCAAATCTCAACATGCACCTGTCACCCCACAACGATTTCATCTCCATACATCTTTTTACTGGTATTTTGTTTGATTTGGGGGCTTTTTTTTTTCCTCTTTGCTTATCAGAAGCAGTATTGAGGGATGGGTTTGCCCAGCTAAATGTCATTATAAAGAGGTCTACAAGCAGTTGTTATGGAATCATAGAATCCTTAGGGTTGGAAGGGACCTTTAAAGGTCACCTAGTCCAACTCCCCTGCAATGAAAGACACCTCACCCAGATCAGGTGCTCAGAGCCTGGTCTGGCCTGGCCTTATCATACAGAGACTCACGCACCTTTACCTCCAACATATGTAATAGAAATGAGGCAGTTATAATTAGCTAATTACTGAGGACAGGATTCAAAGCACCTCACTGTTCTACATTTGCTGGGATGACAAACTCAAGAAATCCTGGTTTTCCTCTGCAGGAGCCTCTGGTGCACGGCCCCGTGTGCAGATCCCACGCTGACGTCCTCTCAACACTCTTTGTTGCTCTCATTTTAGGGTGGTTTTCTGATTACTAAGCAAAGTATGACAGTGCTGTGAGCTGAAGGACCCAACCTGCAGACGTACAGCTGTCCCACCCCCTTTGTGGAAGAGTTTGCTCTCATAATGTGACGTACTCATGGCCAAAAGGAACAAATGCTCGTGCATAGCGAAGCACCTCAGCCCATGCTGCAAGTTTTCTTCAGTTCGTTGGAAGCATTTCCTTGAATGTGTTCTTAAGACTGATGCAATACACAATGATGGGTCCCCTCCAAAACCCACGACAGCTCTTCCCCCCAAACGCTGCCTGGTGTGTCTATAAGGACAGAAGGACAGACGTCCTGTGGGATGCCAAGAGTCCCAAAGGGCGGGACACAAACCCACAAAACTACATTCAGGTTGGATGTTAGGAAAAAATGATTCTCTGAAAGAATGATCATGTGCTGAAATGGGCTGCCCAGGGAGGTGGGGGAATCACTGTCCTTGAAAGTGTTCAAGAAACATACAGATGTTGTACTGAGGGACGTGGTTTAGTGGGGCAGTGCTGGCGGTAGATGAACGGTTAGACTGGATGACCTTAGAGGTCCTTCCCAACCTTGGTGACTCTATGATTCTAAAACATGGTGGACTCACATCACGACACACAAGAAGCTCAGTCACTACCATCTGGATTAAAGCAAGCCTGGGGAATATCACCACAATCTTCACTTTCAAGCCACAGAGCAAACTGGAAGTCGAGACAAGGAAGTGGTGGCATTATCCATTCTTATCATGCTCTCATCACGATGACTTTCAAAAGGCTGGCTTGCTTTTGAGACCCTTCCTCCAGCTCAGCCAGATTCGCTTCATAAACAAGGGCTGCCATTCAGTTGCATTAAATAAATGATGGCATTAAGGTTGTCTAGAGGAACTTCCTGGAGCAGCCCCTCAATGTCCCACAGAAGAATTAAAAGGAGAGCCCCAGACGTGGCTGTGAGCTGCTGTCCGACCTGTTGATGCTTTCAAGCAATTTTCCAAAAAGCTTTCTGGTGCCATTCGCGCAGGCTTTCAGGAGATTAAAGAAAATGCAGATGTATTTCCTTTTCAAAGGAAATGGAAATGGGATAAAACTAATTTATTAATTGTCAAGGGCAGAGCGTGGCCAAGCAAGGCTCAAGAATGAGGATTTTTCCAAGAAATTTCAGGAGGAGGCACTGCAATTGCTGCAAGATGGATCTCCTGTCCTGTGCTGCTTTCCAGAAGTGTAATTTACACACACAAAGAGAAAGCAAGTGTATCACCTCATCAGGCGTGCAAGTTCAAGGTCTTAGAAGGACGGGGTCAATGAATATCGGAGGAGGTCTTTGCTTCCCAGAGGTCGAGTTGTACACATACGTTAAACTGAGCATGGAGCACAGGTCTGCTCACAAAACCCAATTCCTCTTAATCTGTGCAACAATTAATACCAGACAATATTACACTGCACTGCTTTAGCATTTTAACCACGACACGACTCAGGGAGCTGCTGTTTTTCACCCCGAGGGTGGTGAGGCACTGGAACAGGTTGCCCGAGGAGGCTGTGGATGCCCCATCCCTGCAGGCATTCAAGGCCAGGCTGGATGTGGCTCTGGGCAGCCTGGGCTGCTGGTTGGCGACCCTGCACACAGCAGGGGGTTGGGACTGGATGAGCATTGTGGGCCTTTGCAACCCAGGCCATTCTATGTCTCGATGAATGCCCATTGTGCACAACGTGCACCATCGTCACATATTGGGATGAATGGGGATGTGCTCCAAACGAGACGGTGCTGCTCCTCCTTTCCTGTTCCTGCAGTGACTCATCTCCATCCATTTGGGAGGATGTGGGAGCCCACTGCCAAAGCAGCACCAGCTGCAGAAACCTTTTGTCTACAAATCCCACAAAAAAACCCCCACCCTGGCTATGTAGGAGAGACAAAAGAAATCCAGCGGTATATTAAGGCAGAAAAAGGACACAAACAGGCAATAAAGTCTTCAGGCTGACAGGGAATTGAGCCAGTGCTGAGAGAGACCTGAACCCACCGGCACAGACAATGTCAGGACGAGGCCCCTGCAATGTGTTTTCTTCCATGAGATCACCTTTGCCTGGAAGATGCTCACCATTACGTGCTCAATGACCCCAGTGTGCACTCACTTGGGGTCAGGGACTCGAGAGGAGTTAGTTTTCAAAAGGAAATGAATTTGGGTTTAATTTTGTCATTTCTGGGGCTTAACTAACTGAACCCCAACAGTGCACACAGAGGACTCCCAGTGGTCCCTCACAACCTTCCTTGTACTGTGACTCTCCTTGTACTGTGACTCTCCCAGATTTATGGGACAACTGGGAAAATACAAAGAGGACAAAGCTCGCAGTGAGGACATTCACTTGGACTCTGGTCCAGACTGGCTGGGCAGAATGGAACAGGATTACAAACGAATAGGGAAAGCATCCCAAAATATCCTAAATCTTGGTGATCTTCTCCCCTTTAACAGTGATAGGACGAGAGGTAATGGCTCCATGTTGCACCAGGGGAGGTTCAGGGTGGATACTGGGGAAAATTTCTTCTCCAAAGAGTGATAATGCATGGGAACATGGGAGTCCCCATCTGTGGAGCTGTTCCAGAGCTGTAGGGATGTGGCACTGAGGGATGTGGTCAGTGGGCATGGTGGGATGGGATTGGGGTTGGGGATCTTGGTCTTCTCCAACCTCAATGATCCTGTGATAGATCTTAGAATGAGAGCTTCCAGGTTCTCAGAATGGAACTTCTCAGAACTGTTTCTTCCATATCCTGAATGAAAAACCTTAGCCCTGGGATTACTGGATTGAAGGGGAAAATTACCTCCTCTCTTCGTTCTTTTTTTCCTTTCCTTTTTCCTCGTACATGTCTGAAATTAAACATTTGGGGCTGAATGAAATAATTGGACTTAAATGCAACCAGACTGACTGGCAGGCAAACGGAGTGCTTGGGGAAGGATAAATATTAATTATTATTCAAGCTGAATGGAATTATTTTTATGTTTTCGGTTTCCCTGCCAAATTTCTGGTTCCACCACCAACAGTGCCATGCAAGCAGCAGCCCCACAGCATCCCACAGCACTGGGACATGTCCTGGGGCTAAGACACTGCCCTGGGGAGCTGTGCCATGCCACCCCTGGTGCAGAGACTTTCCCTCACCTGCACCTGACCCTTGAGGAGCTGCAGAGCCACCATGAGGAGCTGTAGGGCCATGATGGGCTGTAGGGCCATGAGGAGCTGTAGGGTTGCCATGAGAAGCTGTAGGGCCTTGAGGAGCTGTAGGGCCATGATGGGCTGCAGGGCCATGAGGAGCTGTAGGGCTGCCATGAGGAGCTGTAGGGCCGCCATGAGGAGCTGTAGGGCCGCGATGAGGAGCTGTAGGGCCATGAGGAACTGTACGGCCATGAGGAGTTGTAGGGCCACCATGAGCCTCCCCTCAGTCTTCTCTGCTCTGGGCCAAACAAACCAAGGGACCTGAGCAGCTCCTCACACATTTGGCCCTCCAGACCCTTTTCCATTTCCATATTGCTCCTTTGGACTCTCTCCAAGAGCTCAATGTCCTTCTGACACTGCGGGGCCCAAACTGCACACCTTGCTCGAGGTGAGGCAATTCCAGGCAGAGCAGAGTGAGACAATCCCTTCCTGTATTTCCCCTACAGCTCATGGTTAGGGCTGTGTAGATGTCCTGAGCCACTCTCAATGTCCAGGAGTTCCCTCACAACCATGCACAGCCTCTGGGTCACTCAGACCTGCATCCTGGAGGGGGGGCCTGGTCTTTTGCTGACTTTGCATCACTGAGCCAATAACCCTGACCCATCTATGTAGCATGCTGTGTCCAACCAGGGAGGGCTCCAGCCCCCAGCTGGGCCATCCAATCCAGCTGCACTCATATCATTACGCTCTCCTGGAAACCAATCTCATGTATCAGAGAGTCCTTAAAGTTGGAAAAGACCACTGAGATCCTCAAGCCCAACCCACCCCTACCATGCCCACTGACCATCCCTCAGTGCCACATCTCCACGCAGCCAGCACATCCTGCAAGCCCCAGCCTGCAGCTCCCATCCTTGCAGTGAATGCCACCAGCCCAATGGGTTCAGAGCTGCCCTAGGAAACACACCCGTCATGCATGAAAGTTGCACGCCTGTTTTGCATCAAATGCAACTCCTGCAGCTACTTCAGCTTCTGCAGTAAAATGGTCAATGGTTACAGAACCATAGAATTGTAGGGGTTGGATGGGACCTCAAGAGATCAAGTCCAACCCCTGCTAAAGCAGTTCCCTACAGCAGGTTGCACAGGTGGGCATCCAGATGGGTCTGGAATATCTCCATAGAAGAGATTCCACCACCTCTCTAGGCAACCTGTGCCAGTGCTCCGTCACCCTTACCATAAAGATCTTCCACATGTATGCATGGACCTCTGTATGTTCAAGTTTTAGGCCATTACTCCTTGTCCTATCACTACACACCACCAAGAAGAGCCTGGCCTCATCTATTTGCCTCCCACCTCCCTTCAGATATCTATAAGCACTGATCAGATCCCCTCTCAGTCTTCTTCTCCCCGGGCTGAACAGACCCAGGTCTCTCAGCCTTTCCTCCTATGGGAGATGCTCCAGGCCCTGTATCATCTTTGTGGCTTCCACTGGACTCCTTCCAAGAGATCCCTGTCTTTTCTGAACTGGGGAGCCCAGCACTGGACACAGGATTCTAAATGTGGCCTCACCAGGGCAGAGCAGAGGGGAGGACCACCTCCCTCACCCTGCTGGCCACGCTCCTTTTAATGCACCCCAGGATCCCATTGGCCTCCTCAATGGGAGAGATGTGGCAAAACAGCCGACAAAGGTTGTATAAGCAAAAGGTTTGCAGGCTCTCAAGGGAATTCTATGTAAATAGGGATGAATAAGCTGTAAAAAAAATCTCTTTATAAAGAGCTCTTTATCACAGTGCATTAAACGAGCACATATTTTCTACGACAACGCATACAGCGCTGCTCATAAATGCTCATGGGCCACCGTTGGACTCGTAAAGGAGCGCAGTGCTATGAATGTTTTATTAGGAACACTTGCCCAGATTGTCATGTGATAGAGCTTGCAGAGGTTCCTCTTCTTGCAGAAGAAAATAGAGAAAACAATCTTAAAAGATCATAGGATCACCAAGGTTGGAAAAGGCCTCCAATATCACAGAATCACAGAATCACAGAATCACTGAGGTTGGAAAAGACCCACAGGATCATCCAGTCCAACCATTCACCCATCACCAATGGTTCTCGCTACACCATGTCCCTCAGCACAACATCCAAATGTTCCTTGAACACCTCCAGGGTCGGTGACTCCACCACCTCCCTGGGCAGCCCATTCCAGTGCCTGACCACCCTTTCAGAGTAGTTGTATTTCCTAACATCCAGCCTGAACCTTCCCTGGCGCAGCTGGAAGCCATTCCCTCCAGTCCTATCACTGTCACACGAGAGAAGAGGCCGACCCCCAGCTCACTACAACCTCCCTTCAGGTAGCTATGGAGAGCAATGAGGTCTCCCCTGAGCCTCCTCTTCTCCAGACTGAACAATCCCAGCTCCTTCAGCAGCTCCTCATAAGGCCTGTGCTCCAGACCCCTCACCAGCTTTGTTGCCCTTCTTTGAACACGCTGCAGGGCCTCGATGTCTTTCTTGCAGTGAGGGGCCCAGAACTGGACACAGCACTCGAGGTGCGGCCTCACCAGTGCTGAGTACAGGGGGAGATCACCAAGTCCAACCAACCCGTGATGAAAGGTACCCAACTGGTGGTGCTGACCTATTCCAGGAAGGAGCGTAATCCACTGGTGGCACTCAGATGCTGGGGTGAACACAGTGCTTGCAGAGGACCTGAGGAGATGGCTCTGAATGGTGAATAGCAAGGAGGCCTTCACCTTGAAGAAGATGATGAGAATGAAAAGGGGCTGTGTTACTGAGGTAGCAGAAACATCCACCCAGCATCCCTCCAGGGATGGGACCAGATGGTCCTAAAGAGCATTCTGGAAATACGAGAGGGGTTGGGAATGCAAGGGATGTGTCCCATGTGGGGACGGGGGTGAGGAACCCAACCGTGGTGCAGCCATGCTGCAGGAGCATCCTTGATTTTAGGAGAGACATGGAGCTGTTGGAGAGCATCCAGAGGAGGGCCACAAAAATGATGCCAGGGATGGAACACCTTTCCCATGAGGACAGGCTGAGAGCTGGGGCTGTGCAGATGGAGAAGAGAAGGGAAGGCTGCGAGGTGAGCTGAGAGCGGCCTGTCAGTATCTAAAGGGGAGCAACAGGAGGGAAGGGGACAGACTCTTGAGCAGGGTCTGTGGTGACAGAACAAGGGGAAATGGCTTAAAGCTCAAAGAGGGGAGGTTGAGGTTGGATATAAGGAAAAAGTCTGTCACAGTGAGGGTGGTGAGGCACTGAACAGGCTGCCCAGAGATGTGGTGGATGCTCCATCCCTGGAGACTTTGCAGGTGAGGCTGGATCAGGCCCTGGGCAACCTGATCTACCTGTGGTGTCCCTGTGCACTGCAGGGCAGTTGGACTAGATGACCTTCAAAGGTCCTTTCCAACTCTAAGGACTCTATGGTTCTATGATGGCTGTGGGCAGGAGACAGAGAGCTGTGGGTGCCCATCCCTGGTAGCGCCCAAGGCCATAGATGGGGCTACGGGCACCTCAATGGAGATATCCCTGCTCATGGAGGGTTGGGTTTGGGGTGGCTTTAAGGTCCCTTCCAACCCAAACCAGTGTAGGGTTCTGGGATTAAAACGGGGCTGGTAGGCCGTGCTCAGTATGCTGTTTGAGACAGGAGTGCTTGTGCCTGCGGAGACGGCGCGGCCGAGCGGACCATGACCAAAATGTAATTCATATGAAGATGTTTTGAATTTCTTCCAGCTACTCCAAAGTCAATAACGCAGAACAGCGCCTTGCTGCTTGTGCACAAAGGTTTCTGCAGAGTATATGGTCTGGTTATAATTACAGGACAGCATTTAAAATTAATCACCGCAATAGCCCACGTTCGGGTACACCGTGCCATTTAATTACACGCCTTGCTGTTCACAGCGCCTTCTTCTACCTGCAGTCTCAGGAATTTCTACTCTGGCAATAGGTGATTAACATAGCTATGTTTAGGGTGGGGTACGGTGCTGCCTTAGTTTTGATTTAAACATGATTTCAGCTTCCAGAAGCCGCAGTAGGAAGGATGCCACACACACACACACACACGTGGGATATCACAGAACCACAGAACTGTCAGGACTTGCTGACTTTCAAGATTAGCAAAGAATGCAGAAAAATAAAATGGAGATAAAACGCTCAACAGAAATGTATATAAACACCAGGAAATTCCTTCTTTGCTGATGTCACAGCAGAACCCAACTCTGCTGCTCCATCCCAGCCAAGGACGCACCGCCCATCTCCAGGGGTCCCGGGGGGAAATGCAGTGGGCTTTGCAGCCATCCGCGTCCTCCGCTTTCAAATTGGTGTAATACCAAATAAAAAGGCACGATGAGACCCAATAAATGGGCAAATAACCTCAAAAGGAGATTAAATACCTTCGTCCTGTTTATGTAACTAACGGGTTTGTGCGCCGGTAACAAAAAAAAAGTCAGCAGTTTTCTTATTTTAACCATTCCTTGAAGGTCATTTCTACCCAGAAATTGTTAAAGACCTCCAAACTTGTTATATAACAAAGACCAAGCTAAACATACGGCCTTGGGCTGGTTTGAATTAGCTCACTTGTATCCACGGCGTTTCATCAATACGCACTGCCATAGTAACTGCTTCCTCTGCTGGAATGCTAATTATTCCCCTCCGCTTCCAGGAACAAGAGCATTAGACCTACAAAAAGACCCCTTTCTCCTCCTCTCATTAGCTGGTTTTACTTGCTCAGCGCATTAATGCAGAGCTAAAAATGATTACACAGGGGCAGCAAATGAGCTGCATAAATCTGCTTGCCGTCTGCATTAGGGACGCGGGAGAAACGAGGGCGATGCTGGAGGAAAACCCAATGAACGGTGCTTGGGTTGGATTTGCCTCTGGGTTTGCATTTGCTGTCCTGGTGAGCGGCACACCATGCTGCTGGATGCCTCACTGTGGTCCTGTATGCACAACCTGAACCTGAACCGGTATTCAGACTCCTCGGCTCCAAGACCCCCAAGTCCAGCCCCAGCCCACCCCCAGCATGCCCACTCACCACGACCCCCAGTGCCACATCTGCTCTTTTCTTGAATATCTCCCTTGAAGACTTCCACTGAAAATCTCATTCTCAAAATCTTGCCCCCAGCACTGATTCTGAAACACGGAGAGCTCTCCTATCTACCCGAAGGATTCAAGCAATCCTTATTCTGCTGATAAAATGCGTTGGATTGGCACATCCAAGAAAGCAAAGGCTTGTGTTTAATACCCAAGTAAGAAGAGCAGAAATACCAGCAGCACAAAGTCTGTACACACATAGACGTAGTGCTTATTGGTATCTGGGGAGACCTCCATATGAAGCTGATTGATTCTTACCAGGAGAAAGAGCAAAATCAAAATCTGTCTAAAAATAAGAAACAGAAGCCATCCAACATTGCCAAACGCCATGCAGCATGCACTGTTTGCCAGCACCATTAGGAGCCCTGACATCCTGACAGGTCGTGGATGCCCCATCCCTGCAGGCATTCAAGGCCAGGCTGGATATGGCTCTGGGCAGCCTGGGCTGCTGGTTGGCGACCCTGCACACAGCAGGGGGTTGGGACTGGATGAGCATTGTGGGCCTTTGCAACCCAGGCCATTCTATCATTCTATGATTCCATGACTAACGGTACGACTGGAGGGAATGGCCTTGAGGAGGTTAAGGTTGGATATTAGGAAAAATTTATTCTCTGAAAGAGTGATCAGGAGCTGGCATGGGCTGCCCAGGGACTGGGGGAGTCACCGTCCCTGGAGGTGTTCAAGAAATGTTTATACGTTGTACTGAGAGATGTGGTTTAATGGAGAAGGATTGGTGGGAGGTGGATGGTTGTACTGGCTGATCTTGGAGGTCTTTTCCAACCTTGGTGATTCTATGATTATATGAAACTCAAAGTTCTGTGCCCCACCTCACGGAGCTGCCCAGCCTTGTGTCTGCTTTCTTTGAATGGGTACGCCAGGAGCCTTGTCAAAGTTCCCTAAGACCACTGCGTACATACGAGTTGGGCTCTCCCCATGGAACACAGTTACTCCTGCTTTCTCTCATGCCTGATAAAAGAAGTGGCGCAGAACTTTGCAGCAGAAAACGTTCAGTCTGTCCTATGACCAAGGGGTAGGCAGGAGGTGCTGGCAGTCGCAGCATGTTGATTTGCCTCTTAAATGCAGATGTCTCTGTTCACTGCAGGAGAGTTGGTCTGGATGACCTTTAAAGGTCCCTCCCAACTCTAAGGATTCTATGATTTTAAATACTTCTGAAAGTAAAGCGTGGGGATAAACACCGCAATTGCCAACCTGGCAACCCACTGTGGGGTTGGCAACGTGGTGGCGTGGCCCTGGCTGGACACTACTGGGCACTTTGCAAATGCCATAAGGGCAGCTCCTGGCTCTGATTTGGGCCGTGTGTGTTTTTCATATGAATACACTTTCCCTTTCCACTTGAGCACCAAAAGCAGAAGCCACGTACAACACCCACTCAGTTCACCCAGAACAGGAACCACTTGTCTGCTACTGCTGGCGTCCCAGACTTGCTTGATGACATGGAGCTGGAAAGTGTCACCTTCCACCATCTGCCCTGCACGCCATCCATTCCCCCATCCACCTTCTGGGTCAGCACCCAGGGTTGTGTGAGCTGACACTGATTATCTCATTTATCTTCAGTTATCAAAAGGCTACAGTGACACACTTTGCAATAAAGACCAGCTTTGCCCCCACAGTCTGTATTTACGAAGGCTCCTTGGCAAGCTCTAAGAGATTATCTATCTCAAATTCAGTCAACACAACGGATAAGAAATGTTATAGAATCACAGAATCATTACGGCTGGAAAAGCCCTCCAAGATCTCCAGACCCAACTCATCCCAGCATGCCCACTGACCATGTCCTTAAATAGAACCATAGAATCATTATGGCTGGAAAAGCCTTCCAAGATCCCCAAGCCCAACCCCAACCCACCCCACCATGCCCTCTAACCACGTCCCTCAGTGCCACATCCCCACGGCTCTGGAACCCCTCCAGGGATGGTGACCCCAACACCTCCCTTATCCCCTGAAGATGGAATAAGTGAAGAACAAGAACTGTAACAACTGTTGTGGGGAAGACTTCAAGCTCCAGGCACAGAAGAAGAAAGACGACAGAGATTGGGTTTGTAACCAAGAAGCAGCAAATCTAAGCAAAAAGGAAGATCCACAGATTTTCAACTCAAGAGATGTCAACCCAAGTGCAACACAGTGCCTGAAACCCAACCGGCCAAGGAAGCAGCCCACAGCTCAACGGAATAAATCCTCATGTTATCAGAAGATGACTCTAATAAATACCAGCAATATTTTCGAGGGACACAAACAACGTGATACAGTCTTAAGTTATTGCTCTACATTTTTGCTTGCTCCTTGATCTCAAAACTTCAAAGATTTGTTTGTTATAGGAGAGCGAAACATTTCAGGACAGATTCCAGGTTGGGATTGACTCCTTTGGTATCCACAGGAAAAACACAGCAGCTGCCTGGAGCTGTTCTGCTGTTCTTATTTACCAACAGAACGGAGTTCGTGCACATCACGAGCCCAGAGAGGCTGTGGATGCCCCGTCCATCCCTGGAGGTGTTGGAGGGCAGGTTGGATGGGCCCTGGGCAGCCTGGGCTGGTCTGAAATGTGGAGGTTTGTGGCCCTGCCTGCGGCGGGGAGGTTGGACCTTCATGATCCTTGAGGTCCCTTCCAACCCAAGCCGTTCTGTGATTCTATGATCACACCATCTCATTTCCAAGAAATACTGGAAATATTGCATCCCAAGCAGCACTGCAAAGTCCTTGTGGTCGAATCTGCGTTGAGGAGAAATGCAGGCTCTGAGCACCTGATGCAGCTGTGGGTGTCCCTGTTCCTTGCAGGGAAGGTGATCCGACGGCCTTCGACATGATGCGGTGATTCCCTTTCCCCTCCAAAATAATACATCAACTCACACCTCTTCTACACTTGCTAAGTGAGAGAGGAAGGATCTTGGTTGTGCTGTGCCCGGAGGTTTCTCATTGCGCTTCATGGAGGCTGCTGGTCCCATGCTTTGCTCTACACCGTCTCTCACACCACCCGTTTGCTGGTCACAGAAATGCAAGCAACCACTCAAATAATGTAAGAACAAATAAGGAACCCAAGCAACAAAAACTACTTAACACAGACACCAGCGGTTACTAACAACTGGCATCAATTACGTTAAGCAAGTAAGTTGTGGGTGCCCCTTCCCTGGAGCTACCAACGCCAGGCTGCAGGGGTTGGAACTGGATGATCTGGGAGGTCCCTTCCAACCCAATCCCACTCCGGGATTCTACCTACTGGTATTCTGTTAGGTACATGGCTCATGAAGACAGGCATTACAGTAACGATTACTATTAGGGAAAGCTAGGCGCTCTCTGAACCACGCACACAAAAAAAGGGGTGACATTATTTGGAGAACAAACTGGTGCTGCGTGGAGCCAGGAGTTGGACTCTGTGATCCTTATGTGCCCCCTCCAGCTTGGGGTAGTCTATGACTCCACTATTGTGCCAACAATCAGAAAGATACAGTCACACATCTTACAACCGACACAGCTTGTCACATGAGTGCCACCAACCACATCATCTCCCACAGTGACCCAGCCTTGTGCCAGGAACCCAACCGCATCCCACTGAGCCAACCGGGGGGAAACCAGCGCGAAGCAACGAGAAGGATGGAGATTGATGGGGAGAGATTAAGGAAACTGAACGCAGGCAGCTGGGCTAAGTGAGGATTTATGGGACGCTGCTATGTGCCTACAAGCATTATGGGCTGTATGCACAACGAGAGAAGAGGAAGCAGAGCTACCATCAGCAAGCTGCTGGTAGCAGTACGACGATTTACAGTGTCTATCATGGAACCACATAAAAATTGGAGAGGGTCCAGAGAAGGGCCACAAAGATATCAGAGGGCTGCAGCACCTCCCCTGCAAAGACAGGCTGAGGGAGCTGGGCTTGTTCAGCCTGGAGAAGAGAAGGCTGCGGGGTGACCTCAGTGCAGCCTTCCAGGACCTAAAGGGAGCCTCCAAACAGGAGGGGAGGCAACTCTTGGAAAGGGGAGATAACAGCAGGACAAGGGGAAATGGTTTGAAGTTGAGGGAGGGCAGATTGAGGTTGGATGTGAGGGGGAAGTTGTTTGCAGAGAGAGTGGTGAGGTGCTGGAACAGCTGCCCAGAGAGGCTGTGGATGCCCCGTCCATCCCTGGAGGTGTTGAAGGGCAGGTTGGATGGGGCCCTGGGCAGCCTGGGCTGGTCTGAAATGTGGAGGTTGGTGGCCCTGCCTGCTGGGGGGGTTGGAGCTTCATGATCCTTGAGGTCCCTTCCAACCCAAGCCATTTTATGGTTCTATGATTGTGACGGTATTAGACGTGGACAAAAGCCAAGTCCTGTAGAAAATCCTTGAGAAAAAAAAAAAGTGTGATCAACATTGTTATGGTACAGATACAAAATAGATGGGAACATCCCATGCATGGGAATTTCTCTGAAATTTTAGCACCTAAAAATCCAAATCCACGCAATTCCACGCTGTCACCTCTCTGTGAACCCTCCGCAGTGCTCTGCAAATGGGGACACCATCTCCATTCCATCGCTTCTGATTCTGGAGCAGATATGCTCACATCCACTGAAGAGGAACGAAGAGAAATGTTCCGTCGATAAGAGATAAAAGCACAGGAAAAAAAGGAAGCTCATAAATAGAGTTAATTTTTAATATCGTTCCACGATGAGCTCGTAATTTTCAGCTGATCAAGCAAATGTCACTGCAGCAAAACTCCCTTTGTAAACTGTAGAAAAATGGAGAGAAAGCTGTGTGAGTTCCTATGCACTGGGTAGCTTCTTCTGATGTCAAAACACAGGCACTATTCTACATAGAACCATAGACTCATAGAATTCTACCAGTAGGTAGAATCCCAGAGTGGGATTGGGTTGGAAGGGACCTCCCAGATCATAGAACCCATTGTGGGTTGCAAAGGCCCACAATGCTCATCCAGTCCCAACCCCCTGCTGTGTGCAGGGTCGCCAACCAGCAGCCCAGGCTGCCCAGAGCCACATCCAGCCTGGCCTTGAATGCCTGCAGGGATGGGGCATCCACAGCCTCCTTGGGCAACCTGTTCCAGTGCATCAATCACCACGTTGTGCTGAAAACAAACACACCCCATTCCCTCTGAGATTTTGTCTCTTCCCCAAGCCATCTGCGCAACAACTCAAACTCAAAGGCCACTGGAAGTCAAACCCAATGGCCACAGCTTTTTGCAGGTTTTTCTTTTCTTCTTCTGGTTGGGTGCTGAAATGGGCTGCCCAGGGAGGTGGGGGAGTCACCATCCCTGGAGGTGTTCCAGAACCATGGAGATGTTGTACTGAGGGACCTGGCTTAGTGGGAAATACCGATGGTAGGTTGGACTGGATGAACTTGGAGGTCTTTTCCAACCGTGGTGATTCTGTGATCCTACGACTCTCTCCTGTGTTTTGTTTTAGGTGTTTTGTTTCAGTGTCCTCTGCAGAATGTGAACCTCCCAGGTGCTGACCACGGGGTTGGGGCTGCTCCTGACTTACAGACTCAGTAAGCACTCCCAGCACAGAGCACCGAGCACTTCAAGGCAAAGTTGGTCTCCATGGGAATAGAGGACAAACTAAAAATAACTGTCAGACATCTTCACAGTTCCGCAGGAGATATTGTCATGGCAATGAAAAGAGTTGTAACCTGTTGTCATGATAACCAAAGTTGGAAATTAATGGGAAAGCGTTCTGCTTCCACTTCATCTTTATTCATCGTGGGGCTAACACCCAGGGTGGGAAAATTACACACTGCTGCCCTGAAGGAATTGCTAGTGGAGAAATTAATGGGACCAAGCTCGTTAGGCCGCGCTATTGCTGGCTCTTCCCTCTTTCACTATTGCCAATTATTTATTTTCACTGGTTTCAGCACATTTTGAAACTTTATAAAGATTTTACCTCATTTGGAGATGCTGTGCAATGTTACTCTGGGCTGATGGTGGCAGAGCAACACACCAGGGGCTGGCTGCTGGTTTTAATGGGGACCAAAACGCAGCCTGATGGAAGGGGCACTGTCCTGCCCTTGCTAATACACCCACATGCTTAATGCACAAATTGCTGGTGTTCCTACTGTTGTAATGTCTAACTCATGGCATAGGCTCCCAGTAAAGCTGGTATGGATTTCACAGAATCATGAAGGTTGGAAGAGACCTCAGATATCCTCAAGATACCCAAACCAGGGGACAAAACAGCCGAGAGTGATAAGACATCCAGATAGAGAGGAAAAGGGGTGGCAATTCAACTGGATGTGCTGTCTGATGATAGGATGAAGAGAATAAAGATCCCAATCACCATCAGCTCCTAAAAGGCACAAATGGCCCACCTCAAACCTGCTTGCCTTTGCCAGCCAAGGAGCATCCAGGACGCAGGCAAGGTTTCCAAGCACAGTGGAGATGTGGCACTGGAGTACTTGGTTGGTGGGCATGGTGGGATTGGTTGGGGTGGACTTGAGGATCTTGGAGGTCTTTTCCAACCTGAATGATTCTATGATTCTATGACTTGACAGCCCCATCCCTCGTTCTCCATCCCGCACACACACGTCAGACTCTACATGCATTCACTTTGGTGTTGTGAGTGTGTGAGGAGGACAGAAAAAGCAAAATGAGAGATGAGGTGTTGGTTCTTTTTAATGTCACCTTCCCCTTCTACACGTCTCACCTGCATTTTGCTGTCAGTGATGCATGAAGCTGCCTAACATGGACAAATCCCACCCTTGGGATTTGATGTGGGACCATATCCACAGATCCTCTTCCAGCCCCCTTCCCCAGCAATTATACCTAACAAGTAGTACTGATCTTCAAGTGTTTGCTTGAGCACAGAAGCAGAAGAGGATTTAATGGGCTGTACTTTGGCGATGGGTGCTGGAGGAGAAGACAAACTTCAAACACATCCACCAAAGGTCAAGTGCCAAACCGAGACTCCTGCATCAGAAGTGCTGTCATCCTTCAACTCTCTGAAGGCAATAGGAAAAGATGGAGAAATGCAGAGCATGATCTTCAAAATCAAGATCCAACTTGGCACCAGTTGGCTGTAAGAGATCTGAGAGTCCCTGACCTGGGCATGCAGTGGGATACCCACAGATGTGCACCGTCCAGCAGTCCTAGACCCTGACCTGCATCAATGGGTTCAGAGCAAACCATGCCCTATTTAAAGTCTATGTGACCATTACCATGCCTTCACTTGTGAAAAATCATTCCGTTCACTCCAGAATCACTGTGATGGTTAAATATACCACTATTTCCTTCACTGCTTTGTGAGGAAAGAAAAGTCATGCTAGCAATAGAACATAACTCTTTGCCCACACCTTCCACACACAGCAGAAAATGTCTTCACCTCAATAATTACTTCCTCATTTGGAATAAGAAGAACCTGGAGGTAAGCAGAAGTTCAGGTGCATGCACACTCCCATCTTCCTGAATGAAACCACTCATTGTTAGGCTGCTAAAATTAGTCCTTTCCCATCGGACCTCAGTCATGGCTATTATGTGCTTTACATCTCCTGGGAATGCCACCAAAATCAACAACTCCTTCCCCCTTGAGAGGACGCTCATCTCTGCAAGGCATTAAGCTTCCAGTAATGAGAGATGCTAACTTCAATCCTGTGTGTAAACAGATGGCAGTAAATCAAGCAGAAGGCTGAAACTGCCCTCGTTTACTCGCTTATAAAGGGACTTAATTTACTGAGCTACAAAGGTCTTCACCTGTCATTACTCCCTCTTGCCCTTCCCTCCATAACCCTCACATCCAGTAGCTGTGGCCAACATCTCAATCTTGCAAGAGCTCATCCTATCAACCCAGCTTTGCTGTTATCTGAGGCACTTCTCTTCACCCTCAAGCCAACACACAGACTTAGGATGTTGTAAGCAATGGGACGGTCTTCTTCTCAGCTAAACAAAGATGTGTTGGGTACTCTAACCTTGGTGGAGAAAGCCATGATTTCCAAAGACTCTGAACACCTACAGCAAGCCAATACTTGTCCCAGGAGTTCCTTGAACACTTCCAGGGATGGTGAATCCACCACCTCCCTGGGCAGTCTGTGCCAATGCCTCAGCACTCTTTATGAGAACCAATTTCTCCTAACATCCAACCTGAACCTCCCTTGGTACAAGCCCCAGATACTCTGTGGCCAAAATGCAGGACCCGGCACCGGGTCTTGTTGAACTCCATTGGCCTCAGCCCAGCGATCAGCCTGTCCAGATCCCTCTGTAGGCCCTTCCTACCCCCAGGCAGATCCACACTTCCCCCCATCATGGTGACATCTGCAAACGTACTGAGGGTTCACTCAGTGCCCTCATCCAGGTCCTCAATAAGGCAGCCCTCGTTCCTGCACGGAGAGAGCACACCTCTCCAACAGCAGAAATCTGGGGTCAGGGCCAGGGGATGCAGCACGGGGGGCAGGAGGAAGGGAAGAAGCCGTCACACTGAGGAGTCTTTCAGGCCCCATCTATTTGAACAGTGCCAAGCAAGCTCACTGATGCAATATTTTCTTCCTGCGCTCCGAGCCAGGGCTCTGGGATCTCATAAATCATCTCTGGCTGCGGAGACATTAAAATTCAAGCCCAGTACTGCGTCAGATGAAACGAGGCCGAATGCCAGCGAGAGCACAGAGGGGGAAAGGCAGGCGCACGCACTTGGAAATAAGTGTAGGAATGTGTTTGCATACAAGCAACCCCTGGATTTGGTTTCTGCACAGCAGAAGAACAGACTCGGTGGTTTGCAGATGCGGTACAAACCAGGGAGTTGTTTTTGATACAGGTTTTTAAGACCCGAAGCAGGTCATGGTGCTGTACATACAGATGGGCCTCTGTGCTGCGTCGCACGGCGTGAAGAAATCATTGTGTGCCAGGAGAGGAGAAAAATCCAATATTTAATCTGCAAACACGCCTGCAGAAGGCAAAGCCACTACGTTTTCATTTATGATTTTCAGCCTACAAAAATACAACAGCATATACCGAAGTGCTTCTCTGCTGCTCCTGACATAAATAACAAAACTGGAGCTGAGGAGCAAGTATTATGCGTGTGGGGCAGAGCAGAGGGCAGCACCCGAGCTGTGTGACATGGAGAAAAGCAAATGGGGATATGAATTGGAACTGCAAACTCCCCAGGGTGGTGGGCACAGATCTGAGATCAGGGAGCAACGGGACACAGCTCTGATGCAGGGCTGGGGTGGGGGAGCTGTGTGGGGCCGGGGTTGGGCACAGTGATCCCTGTGGGTCACTTCCAGCTCGAGGTTCTATGAAGGGGAGGGAATTCCCTGAAATAACCTCTTTTTAGAGGAGCTTCCCAGCAGGAATGATGTCCAATTGAGCGATCTTCTCAACTGATCCTCTCAGCTGCATCCAGATGTGGAGTCCTCAGTGCAGGAGGGACATGGAGCTGTTGGAGCACCTCCAAAGGAGGGCCACAGAAATGATGCCAGGGATGGAACAGCTCTCCTATGAGGACAGGCTGAGAGCTGGGGCTGTGCAGATGGAGAAGAGAAGGGAAGGCTGCGAGGTGAGCTGAGAGCGGCCTGTCAGTATCTAAAGGGGGGCGACAGGAGGGAAGGGGACAGACTCTTGAGCAGGGTCTGTGGTGACAGAACAAGGGGCTTGAAAAGCACAGAAAATTTCCAGGAACAGAGCACAACAGCCATCCTCATAAGAGCAGACAGGCTGAGGTGGAAAAAACCAAAAGGATGCAACAGATACACAGCCGTATGGAAGACAGAGCCAACAGCCTATATGGAAGTAAAGGAAACACGTAGGAAGAGACATTTAAATAGTCTAAAACAATGGAACCACGAGCGAAACAAAGAGGCAGAAAAAGAAGACTGCTCAGAAACAAACTACAGACAACAGAAGCCAACAGCAAATAGAGCTTCTGTGATATAGAAAGACTAAGAGTCATAAGGGCTAAAATTGCATTCACCCATTACAATACTCGAGATACATTTTAAAGGCCCAAACAACCGGGCAGAATTCAGCTACACATCACCTGAGACAGAGCTTTGGCAGAACTCGAGCTTAAAAATAAAGCGTTTTTCTTCCTCAAGTGAGTGAAGAATTTACGACCGTACGCCAGCGGTCTACAGCAGCAACCAACACAAAAAATGCTCTGTTCACCTTATATTGGCTTTTTTCTTCCCTCCCTTCTACGCGTCTGCTTCAGCCCCAGTCATTTAATCCTTCTATTTCTTTTTTTACGGTGAGGAAAAAAAACAAAATCAATATTGTGGCCGAGCAATGTGGCACAGCACAAAGCTGTTCTCCGCACTACACGAGCACACGGGATTAGAAGGCTCACAATGGGCTCATTCAGGAACACATAAACCTGAGTTTTGTTTGCTTTTAGGATCTGGGACTATTCTGTTTTGTTACTTTTTTTTTTTACAATGGGGGAAACTCAAAAGCACATAAATGCTTACACAGAGTCCCAATACAAGGCGAGGGGCGAAGGTTGTTCCAGCAAGTTGCTGGGGCCCCCAGCACAAGAAAGACATGGAGCTGTTGGAGGAGGGCCATGAAGATGATCAGAGGGCTGGAGCACCTCTGCTGTGGGGACAGGCTGAGAGAGCTGGGGTCTTCAGCTTGGAGAAGAGAAGGCTCCAGGGCGACCTTATAATGGCCTTCCAGGACCTGGAGGAGCTGACAGAAAAGCTGGGGAGGGACTTTTATATGAGCAGGTACTGACAGGATGAGGGGAAACAACTTTAAGCTTGAAGAGGGTAGATTTATAGTAGAGATTGGGAAGAAATTCTTTCCTGTGAGGGTGGTGAGATGCTGGCACGGGTTGCCCAGCGAGGCTGTGGATGCCCCCTCCCTGGAAGCTCTCAAGGCCAGGCTGGATGGGACTGGGAGCAACCTGGGCTCTGGGAGGTGTCCCTGCCTACAGCAGGGGGTTGGGACTGGGTGAGCTTCAAGGTCCCTTCCAACCCAAACCATTCTGTCTTTCTATGAAGCTCCTGGAGGGCTGACATTACCTGGAGCGTTGTGATTGCCATTTCCTTTTTTTTCAGAAGGGGATCAAGTTCACCCTTGGCAATGAGACAGCTCAACTCCCCATTTCCAGCACTGAAAGGAAAGGAAGAAGCCTTTTGTCCTGGTACACCCAGAGGTGTGGGATCCTGCACTCAAATGGTGGGTACCAGCTCCATCACATCACCCATCTGCAGCAGGACCACGGCCAGCATACCCAAATACAGCACACAGCCATCATGCATGCTCATAAATCATAGAACCACCAAGGTTGGAAAAGACCTACAAGATCATCCAGTCCAACTGCCAGCCTATCACCAATAGTTACCTCTAAACCATGTCCCTCAACACAACATCTAATGATGCTGGGTCTAAATGACCCAAACCCAACCAGCAGCCCCCTCCCCCTCGCTCTCCTGGATGGGGAAACTCGTACCTCACTCCCTCCAGTGTTTTTGGTTCCTTATGACTTCAGGAGCTCTACAAGTTACTGCCACGAATTAGCCAACGTGAGCAGTGAAGCAGAGCTGTAACTCAGTCAGCTTCCAGCGCTGAGAAATGCAGCACGTTGCTTGGTGTTACTGTACAAAAACAACACATTTGCACATAAAATAACAAGAGCCTACACGAGTCAGAGCTCATTCCTCTCCCAGTCAAGTACCATTTCCCTGCCTGCTCTACGCACTCCAATTAATAAACATGAAGAAACGCCAGAGGAAAAGTATTCACTGTACCCACTTAATCCATTTTTAATCACCCTGAAATCAATCCAACACCCTTTAAAATTCCTGTTTCACAGAACCAGTAAGTGGTGGATCACCTCGTTAAATCCAGAGATTTCCCAGCAAATGGAAGATGAGGGCGCGCGTGCGGAACAGAAGAGCACCAAAGCGGCCTCATCTTCCTCAGCACTCCCCAAAAACCTGCTGACTTATGCCACAAGGGAAGATAAGCTCGACTTTACCTTCTTCACACTCAGTAGTTTTGTCAGGAGATGGTTTTCTTGGCCAAAGAACCAATCTGTTGTCAAAGGCATTGCCTTTGCAGGGAATAATACAGGAACGTTTTAATTTTAAGTTAATAAGAAACAAAATGAACCCTAGAATTATCTTTGTCCCACAAAGATCATGCAAAGGAGGATTAAAGGCCGACTGTAGAAATCCCCTCAGAACATCCTTCCACTTGGACAAACTGCGAGGCTACTGGCTTTCAGTGTACCAATAAATTAAACGAAGAGCAATGCTGAGAGTGTAAATCGGGTCAGCTGCGCTCCATGCAGCCAATGTCCAACACAACGACACCGATCAGGATAAAAACATCAGCAAGGGCCTGGAATGGGGCGGGCTTTAAGGTCCCTTCCAACCCAACCTTTATGGAGGAAAATAGCATCGCTCTCGGGTCATTTATACTGCAGAGACAAGCATGGACACAAAATGATGGAAAAAACACCATTTTCTCAAGACAATAGGGGCTACCCTACAGGTAGAAATGGTTTTAAGTTGAAGGAGGGAAGATTTAGGTTGGATATCAGGGGGAAGCTTGGGGGCTTCCCAGAGAGGGGGGGCTTCCCATCTCTGGGGAGCTGCCCAGAAAGGCTGTGGATGCCCCGTCCATCCCTGGAGGTGTTGAAGGGCAGGTTGGATGGGGCCCTGGGCAGCCTGGGCTGGGATGAAATGTGGAGGTTGGTGGCCCTGCCTGTTGGAGGGGGTTGGAGCTTCATGATCCTTGAGGTCCCTTCCAACCCAAGCCATTCTATGATTTTATGATACCTCTTTAATCTTGCATTTTCACTCTACCCAACTGCACGCTCATGCCTTGTCCCTTACACAACAAGTCTGCATGAAACACCTGAATGTATCATCTAGGGAAACTGCGGAACCACTGGGGCTGCTTGTGGCTAACGGATTACCTGCAGGACAGATGCATTTGGTTCTATGATTCCATGATTCAGAACTCTGAGATGCACATTTTTAATCATGAAAACCAGAAGATCAGGCCATTTGAACACTGCCACCCCACCAAACCTTCCCAACGCGTTGGACTCAAGGATCCTTAAGGGTCCCTTCCAACTCAGGATATCCTATGATTCCATACACTCACATTCACACTCCCTGACCTCCCCATACGGCCCATTGGCTCCTGAAAGAAACAGAAGATGTGTCTGCCTTCCCCCACCCTGGGTGAGTTGGGACCCTCTGTTCTGAGGCTCTCACTTTCTGCCACTGCCACACATCCCCAACTCTTCCTGGAGTGAGTGGGAAGAGTTGGGAAGAGAATGTCCAACATTGCTGCCCCAGTGGCCGAGCATCCCTGATCTGGTGGACTCGAGCACATTGCAGTGACCAGCATGGGCTGCAGGGATTGACTGAGAGCCAAGAACTTCAGAAGACATGGCCAGCAGCACGCAAGGTACCCATGTTTTGGAGTGTGAGTGTTGTGTCTACAGAGATACTGTGCTCCACGTGCACTCACCTCTGAACACAGGTTTGCCATTCCCTTCCCACTCAAGAAGCAGACAAGTACATTTGTCCAGACATAACCTCTTTAAAATGAAGGTTCAGCTTTTGGAAGACCTACAGTAAGTACTTCTGACGTAAATCCCAGGGATGGGACTCATGACCAAACACAGCTCTAAGCATCTCCATCAGAATCAACCAGCAATGCACCTTTCAGTGCAAGAGAGGAAGAAGAGCTTCTAAGACATAACGCACACATCTCATAAAAACAACCCTAGGGGAGATGCTCTTTCCTTGCCATTACCATGAAAGCAGCATAGGGGATCACATCTCCACACTGCACCTCAAACTGGGCAGAAAAATGTGGAAACTGGGTGACGAGGAGGGACCACAAGGTGTGCGAGCAGCACATCCTAATGCAGCAGCACAGCAAGGAGTTTGGGATTGTACCATGGATTTTTGTCTGAGAACAGGCAGAGGGCTGGATGATAACTCGATGGATTGATAACTCATTGATTTCCATCGGCAGAATCTCCACAATGTGCCACAGATGCTGGAGAACAGCTCTGGCAGTTCCTGGCAGCAGGAGAGCATCACGCACTGCAGCCACGCAACACAAACCCTCAGAGATTTACTCAACAGCTTCACATCTCTGAGCTTGTGGACTTTATTATCAGCTTTTATTTAGCAATAGCTTCAATGAACACAGGGCAGTCTACCGAAAGTTCATGAAGCACGGCATCTTATCAGCATATTAATCAGGTTCTGATAGGGAAAATGATCATGGTGTAAGCTACAATGCTTTTATGGTTTCACGCTTGAAGCTCCAGAAAAGACTGATTCTTCATCCCTGATTCCCCTCCAGTGAGCTCATCCATTTGCCACAGGACTGGCAAGCACTGAGGATACACAACCTGCCCAAAAGTTGACCCAAGGTTGGCAAGCACTCAGGACACACAACCTGCCCAACAGTTGACCCAAGGTTGGCAAGTGCTGAGGACACACAACCTGCCCAAAAGTTGACCCAAGGCTGGCGAGTGCTGAAGGCAAAAAATCTGCCCAAAACTTGATCCAAGACTGTCAAGCACTGAGGATACACAACCTGCCCAAAACTTGATCCAAGGTTGGCGAGCACAGAGGATACACAACCTACCCAACAGTTGACTCAAGACTGTCAAGCACTGAGGACAAACAGCCTGCCCAAAAATTGACTCAACGCTGGAGAGCACTGAGGATACACAACCTGCCCAACAGTTGACCCAAGGCTGGAGAGCACTGAGGACACACAACCTGCCCAAAAGTTGATCCAAGGTTGGCGAGCACTGAGGACACACAACCTGCCCAACAGTTGACCCAAGGCTGTCAAGCACTGAGGATACACAACCTGCCCAACAGCTGACCCAAGGCTGTCAAGCACTGAGGACACACAACCTGCCCAACAGTTGACCCAAGGCTGTCAAGCGCTGAGGACAAACAGCCTGCCCAAAAATTGACTCAACGCTGGAGAGCACTGAGGACACACAACCTGCCCAACAGTTGACCCAAGGCTGTCAAGCACTGAGGATACACAACCTGCCCAACAGTTGACCCAAAGCTGGAGGGCACTGAGGACACACAACCTGCCCAACAGTTGACCCAAGGCTGTCAAGCGCTGAGGACACACAACCTGCCCAACAGTTGACCCAAGGCTGTCAAGCACTGAGGACACACAAGCCCAGAAGCTGACCAAAAACTGGCTGGAAAAGTTGACCCAACTGCAGAAAGAGCAGAGTTACCCATCTCTGGGGCACATGGTCTTGCTGAAGGAGGCTGCTGGGCTGACGTGTATTTTAAGGACTTACTCACATCCTTTTGCAAAATACTCAGAGTTAACCACAGACAGGAGTGGTGTACATGGCAAGACAAAGGATAATGCATCCAAGGAGAGCCAGGCATTTTAATAGCTTACACCTGGGACAGGAAGATGCATTCTACAAACAATAAAATAGCAGATGAGAGCCCTTAAATGTATTTTTTAAAGTTAAGATCAATTAAAACAACACTTTACAGTAAGATCCAAATTAATTACGTGCTATTTTAATATGCAAACACTGTTTGCCACAGGTGCTCTAAAATAAGTCAAATTTTCAAATGGGCAGTGATTACTGGCAGCAGGAGCCAGACCTGCTGGAGTGCACAGCCAACAATACTCTGCCCATTTCTCGTGTTAATTTAACACTTCTGACCACTTCAATGAGCACTTCTACTTTCATACCTTAGTAGTAGAAGCATTTTTACCATTTAAACTATTTAAACCAAAGCAATTGATTGGTCACAAACCCCAAAGCTGTAATGAGCTCCTGGAGCCATGGAAGGGCTCCACGCAAACTCTGGGAGGCAACATCCCTTCCAGACCCACCACGCCATTTCAAAACGATCTGAGAAAGAAACACCTGCCAACTCTTTAACTTCATGCTTCTCCTGTGAAAAGTCCATTTTCTTTGTCAATATGCTTTTAAATAGCCTCCAGAATAGCCTGTGGCTACGTAATAAATAAATCAATAGCTGAGCAATGCAAGTTAAAGCATTGCAAATGAAGTCCAAGGGTAGAAATCAGCATTAGATAGACAGAATTTGGCATTTCTAAAGCAAGAGCTATGTCAGCTTTCTGTTAATAACTGTTGAAACTGCCCTCAAGCATTGCCTGTTTTGATACGTAAAGGAATGAATGTTATTCTTTCCCCTTTTGCAGTGTAACTTCAGTTTTCCCACCAAATATTCCACAAATTCATACTTAAAAGACATTCTGGAATACTACCTGTCTAGCAAAGAAATAGCTCTTCACTTAAACTAAGAACGTGGGAAACCCAAGCACCAACATGACCCACTTATTGCTTCGCTGTCCTGCATCCACGCAACCACTTCAATCTTCCTTTTTTTGAGTTCCCACTGACACACCCAAGGACCTTACGGCATTTCCTTGAGTCCCATCTCTTCCAACCTTTTGGCCTTAGGTCATGCTGCACATCATGAACTCTGGAAGGTGAATGGCTGAAGTCTGGGGTGAAACCAGCCCCACCAGGATGCCTCCCGGAGCTGCCACGAGCAAGGAGGACAATGGCTTTATACATCTGAAAGCACAACATAATCTTCATGGTGATTAACCAGCAGGTTATTTTAGAAGGTAATTTCCTATTAATGTCACCATTCGACTTATTCAGAATGCAGTCATGTAGAATTGGTTCATTTAAAACAGAAATCGCCCTCTAAATTTCTCCCTCTGGAAAAATCAAGGTACAGGGTAAGAACTGAACATCTGCACCTCAGTGCTTAAATAAAACTGTCCTACAAAGTGCCAGGAAGGCAGCTTCTAAAACACAGCATGGCCTGGGTTGCAAAGGCCCACAATGCTCATCCAGTTCCAACCCCCTGCTGTGTGCAGGGTCGCCAACCAGCAGCCCAGGCTGCCCAGAGCCACATCCAGCCTGGCCTTGAATGCCTGCAGGGATGGGGCATCCACAGCCTCCTTGGGCAACCTGTTTCAGTGCCTCACCACCCTCTGGGGGAAAAACTTCCTCCTAATACCTAACCTAACATCCATGGCTGTTTGAAAGCAGATATAGAAAATCCACATTCAATGAGTATTTAACGTGGAGTTTCGAATGCATGCAAAGAAAGCAAAGTGGGAGAGAAGTAGACTCTTGTCAAACCCATCCACACACTGCAAAGCACAAAATTGCTGCTCTCTCCAGTGCACTTTGGAACTCCTTCTCCCACCCGAGCACTGCTGGAGTCTGCAGTCCTCTCTCTATGTGATACTTCTGATTATTCGCAGAGAATTTTTCCCAAAGCCTCTCATGCTTCGACTGGAAGACCAAAGTTTCCCCGTGTGAAGTACCTCCAACTAAGCAGCATGCATAAATTTGACTGGGGAAAAGAGAAACGGTGGATCAAAATAGGGCAAAACCTCTTTGAGGAACTCTCCATGCTGGAGTTATCAGCCAGGACTCCTCCAGCAACGCAGCAGGACTGATCTGCTGCCAGAGAGAGGGAGCAGAGCCAACGAGAACGCCGTGCAGACGAAACAGCTGAGAGTACTGGATGCTCATTTCCACGTGCTGTTGACCACTTCTCGCCACAAAGCAGTCTCAAGGGTTAGGCTTAAAGTCAACTCATACATCTGGTAAAGTGAACACAAAGTATGAACGCGACGTGGCGCTTAATAGCTAATTAATAGCTAATGACACTCCACAAAATGTTAGAAGGAAGAGCGTTCCGAGGCGGGTGGCAGGAAGGGTTACACCATAGGAACACGTGCTGGGGAAACAACGCCCAGGGAAGAACAACAGACACCCAAATTGAGGCTTTTTTCCAAAGCACAACCCCTATCTGAGCTCACTTCTTTCTCTATTACTGCCCATCAGCTCCCTGCTAGTCACATAACTATGGCGAGCATAACCCAATGCCTTTTTCAAGCATTAAAGATGACACTTACAGACAACTGAGTTCTAAACACGGGCTTCAAACAGACATGGGCCTCAATGTTCAATGCAGGATCGACTCAACCAAAGTGCAATTTGGAAACAGAAACAATCAGTCAACAACGCAGTGTAAATCGCCACCTGCAGTAACAACAGCGTGCTCCCCAAATAACTGCCTCCACCACGGGTGGAATCTGGATCCAATTTCTTCTCATTAACCTCACTGCTGAGTCCCTGCTGCGAACCACTTCTCCCTGCATTAAGGGATTCACCACTCATTAACGATGGCCTGCTCCCTCCACCCGACAGGGACGTTCTTGGACCTACCTGTGTACGCCATGTTCTTCGGGTTTCCATAGGGAGCCCCAGGCTGAACGGGGCTGTAAACCGGGTTCATGGTGGAAGATCAGGAACTCTGCAGACAAAAAGAAAGCAGAGGTGAGACAGCTGCCTGCACCGTGTCCCGTTCTGAGGTCCGTAGCGGTGCTGTTTGCTAGGGTTACCATGTTGTAATTCAGGACACTGTGAGCTGAGAAAAAAAGAGGATTTACAGCTTGATGTTACAACCAGATAGCGTATTCCATCATTCAAGTTTTGGATCTCTCCATTATTTCCTCTAACTTCTTCACCATTGCACGGACTGCCTATAAATACACCTGGAGCAAATTAATTTCACGTATTTCCTTCCTTCGTGGGCCTCAGGATTCATGACCCAGCATCTACCATGCAGTGAACAATGAGGAAAAGCCAGAAATTGAGCAGAGGAATTCACCCCTTCAGCAGAGCCACTGCTCCTTGGGTGATGAAGACAATGAGAACGGAGAACAGACCTTCCAGCAGAGAGCCAACAAAAGACCTGATGAAATGGAGAGCAACTCAAGCTGACTCCAGCAACCTTGTGCCTTAGCCCTGGGTGCTGCACAAGCATTTGCGGGGCTGCCCAGGGCACCTAGTGGCTGTCTGGGGTGGTCATGGACGTGGCAAGGTGGGCGAGATGGCTGATCTCCAACAGCAGCACCCGCTGTCTTCTGTTGAGTTTTATTTAGAGGAAAACAAGCAGCTTGGGAATTTGTGTCTATCAGTTGTCAGTTGAGCAACTGCTCAGTTAATTATCTTAATTTAGCACATTCTCATTTCTGATTAATAGGAAAATCAGTCATTAAGCTTTATTAGGCGACACATTTGTCTCTGCAGCTAGCTAGTGACAGTTTCAAACGCGAACCCCAACGATCCTTCTCCAAAATGTGAGGTTTTAAAATGTATTATTTTACAGCTCATAAATACAGTAGTCCATTCCAAGCAAGCCTCTCATGATGGATGTGCAATTTGTTAGATCATTAACTCCTTCTGCTGTACCTCAGGACGGTAAACAAGTCAAATGTTAAATGCTAGGAACAACTGACTTGACAACAATTACTGCTTAATTAATCAGCCTCCCCTCCACCCCCAAGTTAGCAGACAAAGAGCAATTGTCAAAGCAAAGGCAACGACGGCTGTATTGACATTGCAGGAATTGACACTGGAGGGATTTATGAGCGAGCACAAGGGCTCCATGGGATGGCCACGGTGTTGGCCACAGGATGTCAGCATGGAGCTCCCATGCACTGCTCGCTGGGCACCACAACATCAGGACTATCAGAGAGTGTCCAAAGGAAGCCTACAAAGATGGGGAAGGGTCTGGAGGGCAAAGGGTGTGAGGAGGGGCTGAGGAGGGCCACCACAGCTCAGTGTATAAAGAGCTGCATCCACTGTAGCCAAAAACACCTCCTTTTTACCCAGATGCCTTGCTCATGCCTCCTTCAATGACTTTTTTCTTTCAGTTCACATCCACCATGCCCCTGCAGTGGAGGTTTCACATCAATGGTGGGAATAAGGCAAGAGGGCGTTCCAAATGGCCATAAACTATTCTGACAAGAAGCAGCACTCTAACGATCCCAAAACCTGGGTGCAATCAGAGGCAACCAGGAGATCACAGAATTCATGTTGAGGCTCCTACAGCAATACTCTGTGCTTTGAGGGTTCCTGTTGGATGAGATTTGGTTTGGGTTTTAGTCTTCTGGACAGGATGTCCCACCTGGTGCGTGGTTTGAAGGAGCCCACTGGACCAGCACTGGTTTTGACCACCGTGTCCCATGAGAGGTTGGAGGACACCGGGTGGGCAATGAGAGTGGAGCTGCTGAAAGAAACGGGGTCCACACGCATCAGAACTGCTTTGAGCAAGGAAATAACAACACGGTTGGTGGGAGCCACATCTCCAGTGCAGCAGTGCTCTGAATCACAGCAGCAACAAAGCACATAACCTAACAGCTCCTACACAGCACGCGATGCCTTAAGTCAGAAATGCCACAAACAGGACCTGGGAGGAAACGGAGGAGAGCCAACGGATGAGAAATGAAGCAATACAAGCCAATACAGGCATGAGATCTGCAGGGCTCAGCTTCCCCTCACCTCTCCACATCCCCTCTTGCTCCTCCTATAGATAAAGAACGCCTCGGTGAACACCACTGCGTATGTCTGGCAGCACTGGGTGCTGTGCCAAAAGGCAAAGAACACACTTCTTGAGAAGGACAAAAGAAAATGCCTCTTAGCCAAGACAGACAGATTATAATCACGTGTTGGGGTTGAGAGCCCGGTGAGGAAGAGGTGCTTCCTCCCCACTTGGTATGCGTGGCATTACCTCCAGCCAGCATGGAAGAGTCAATGCATGTCAGACGGATGATTTTCTTTCTTTTTAGCATCTCGTCTTAAAGCACATTCAGATGAGCTTCCAATACATTCTGCAAGACAATACCATTCAAAACCCCATTTTAAATCCATTACAGGCACTGCGTTGCGGCATTCGAAAAGTAACACTGAAATGGGAATAAAACAGGATTAGCAAATTTAAACCTCCCTCATTACAATGACTTGCAGCACTTGCTCACGGCTGTGAGTGCACAACAAAAAGACTAACAGAAATTAATCATCAGCAGACAACTGCAAGTATGGCTGTGCTGCGTGGAGCTCCCACAGCTCCCCAGTCCCCACAGCAGCGATGCTCCACTGCCTGGAAGCTGCTGAGACCCCACTAAGAGCTGAAGGAGTAACCCCAGCTGCAATGCCATGGGAATGGGCTGTGAGCAAACAGCCTTGGGATCCTTTCTGGCTGTAACCTGGTGACATTTCCATCTATTTTATCCTTCCTATGCACCGCTGGTTTCCTGATGCTGGTTTGCTTTGTGCCTTTGGAAAAGCTCTGTGCGGGACCAGATAACCAGATAATAACCAGCCACCTTCGTTGGCTCCCAAAGCAATCAAAGTTTTGAGTCCTCCAACATTGATGGCCATCAACAATTTTACACACAAACAAATTTTAATGCAAATATTTCTACGTGCACATTGGCGGAAGTAGCATCTCCCACCCCAATACACAGATCTGAAGGCACTGCCCACTTCTGCCACACATAAAATCATCCAATCATTGAGGTTGGAGAAGACCTCCAAGATCCCCAAGCCCAATCCCAACCCAACTCTACCGACCATGGCCCGACCATGGACCATGGTTCTGGAACACCTCCAGGGATGGCGACCCCACCATCTCCTTGGAAACAGAGAGACAGTGCTGAAGGAGATGGGAGAAATTCTACAGGGAAAGCACAAATCCAGCGTGCAAGCTTCAGGAAGGTGATAAAGTTATCTTTCATGTTCTTTGCAGACTAAGTGAAGAAGATTTTATAAACATAGCGTTACTTAGAAATAAATATATTTTACAGTATTCTTAAAAGAGGAAACTGACTGTGACAGGCGCATCTCTCACGTTCTTGGGAAATTGAATCGTAGATTGAATCATGAATTTAGACATGACTGCAATGGAAAGAGTAAACAGTGTGCAGGCGAGCTATTGTGGGTGAGGCACACCGCTCCATCTCGCTCCGGGTCAGCCCTGGTGTCGCACTTTTCAGTTGTAATGTGCCATCGGGATGCGGTCAGTGGGCACGGTGGGGGTGGGCTGGGGTCAGACATGGGGATCTGAGAGGCCTTCCCCAGCCTTAATGATTCTGCACTCTTTTTGGGAATCAGAACAGAGGTGCTTTTTGCTCTTATGTTTTTCTTTTGAAATCGAGTGGCATTTTCCCCATGCACGTACCAGAAATTATTTATTTCTCCTCAGCTAGCATGGAACCAAACATGAGAGGCTGTGAACAAAGACAAACCCAGAAGAGATATTTCTTTCTTGATCTGCACATCAATGTTTAAAATTCATTTCAAACAAGTCGCATGCTAATTGTATTCAGCCCAAACCTCCTTGAACACAAAAAGCTCTCCTGACCTTACGCTGAATTCTCATTCCAATAATTTTCTGACAAGTTTTCAGTTAAGCCATTTGAAGTTTGACCCTCACTTGGGATCTGCCCAACAGTAATTCAATTAACTTTCTATCCATGTTTTGAAGGGTAATGCGCGCGAGCTCAGCTTTCCACACGTCGTTCTCACAGCCAATACTTCCTACTTACACAACAAAAAATCAGATAGAATCACAGCATGGTTGTGTTGGAAGGGTCCTTAAAGCTCCATCCATGGCCTTGGGCACCTCCAGGGTTGGGGCACCCACAGCTCTGGGCAAAGTAGACTTCTCTGGGCGTGGTAGAATGAACACGTCTCAAGTAGAGAATACTATTTAACCTGTCACAGATCTTAGAGAATCACAGAATCACAGAATCACTAAGGTTGGAAAAGACCTATAAGATCATCCAGTCCAACCACCCACCTATCATCAATAGTACATGCTAAACCATGTCCCTCAACACAACATCCAAATGTTCCTTGAACACCTCCAGGGTCGGTGACTCCACCACCTCACTGGGCAGCCCATTCCAGTGCCTGACCACCCTTTCAGAGCAGTAGTATTTCCTAATATCCAGCCTGAACCTTCCCTGGCGCAGCTTGAAGCCATTCCCTCCAGTCCTATCACTGTCACACGAGAGAAGAGGCCGACCCCCAGCTCACCGCAACCTCCCTTCAGGTAGTTATAGAGAGCAATGAGGTCTCCCCTGAGCCTCCTCTTCTCCAGACTGAACAATCCCAGCTCCCTCAGCCGCTCCTCATAAGGCCTGTGCTCCAGACCCCTCACCAGCTTTGTTGCCCTTCTCTGGACACGCTGCAGGGCCTCGATGTCTTTCTTACAGCGAGGGGCCCAGAACTGGACACAGCACTCGAGGTGTGGCCTCACCAGAGCTGAGTACAGGGGGACAATTACTGCCCTGCTCCTGCTGGTCACACTACTTCTGATACAAGCCAGGATGCCATTGGCCTTCTTGGCCACCCAGGCACACTGCTGGCTCATGTTCAGCCGAGCGTCAACCAACACCCCCAGGTCCATTTCCTCTACACAGTCTTCCAGCCACTCTGCCCCAAGCCTGTAGCGTTGCTGGGGTTATTGTGGCCAAAGTACAGGACCCAACATTTGGTCTTACTAAACCTCATCCCATTGGCTTCAGCCCAGCTATCCAGCCTGTCCAGATCCCTCTGTAGGGCCTCGCTACCCCCAGGCAGATCGACACTTCCAGCCAACTTGGTGTCATCTGCAAACTTACTGAGGGTGCACTCAATGCCCTCATCCAGGCCATCAATAAAGTTATTAAACAGGACAGGCCCCAGCACCGACCCCTGGGGAACTCCACTCGTGACCGGTCGCCAGCTGGATTTAGCTCCATTGACCACCACTCTCTGGGCCCAGCCCTCCAGCCAGTTCCTTACCCAGCCAAGAGTGTACCTGTTCATCTTTTATTAACAGAATAAAACATAATTTAAAACAATTAATTGATTTAGACGGGTGAACCAAAGGAAGGCCAGGCTACAGAAGAAGTTCAGCACTTCATTTAACTAGGAATTATTAACGCTAAGTTTTGGTTGTGCAACGCAGTGTCTGCTTTTATCTCTTTAACTACACCTCAGCTATGTACTGACCTTGAGTCACTGACCCTGGAGGTGCTCAAGGAACATTTAGTGTTGTGCTAAGGGACATGGTTTAGTGAGAGCTGTTGGTGACAGGTGAATGGTTGGACTGGATGATCTTGGAGTTCTCTTCCAACCTTGATGATTCTGTTTCTCTTTTCTTCCATACAGAGAAAAGGTTATTCCAACGTGTTTCCAAACGAGACAACTTCAGATTCGTTAGTTAATCAGCTGATTCGGGGCTTGCTCACTTGCAAGAATTGCATTGTGTAGAATACAAAATGGGAACGTGCCGTCGTGTTCGTGACATGAAAAATGTAATGGCTCTTTTGTAAGCACAAAGCAGCTCGACATCACCACAGAATCACAGAATCATAGAATCACTCAGGTTGGAAAAGACCTTAAAGATCATCGAGTCCAACCACAACCAACCTCATGCTGCCTCAAAAATAAGTGCTGAGGAATGAAAAATCTTCACCTTCCCATTGCTGAAGTTTATGATGGACCTAAAAGCCAGAGGATCTAAATAACTTCATCATTCAATTACACTAAATAGGATAAAAACATACAATAAAAGAAACCTGCATCCTGGGCCAGAGCTTCTACAAACACCCTTTGGCTTTCAAATGTGAAACCAGTTCCCTACAACAAAACTCCAGCAATTAGAATAAAAAAAATGATTCCAACACAAAGTGATGCTATATTAATTGGTATTCAGAGAGCAAAACGTCTGCATGCAGATGAGCCAGCATTACAAATTCTTTGCTTTACATCTACAAGATAGATGGGTTTCCCCAGCAGGTAACCAATAAATAAAAGCATTCTTAAAGATATCTGTGTGTCCCTGTGTGTCCAACACCAACTCCCAGCAGTTCTCAAAGGCATTCACTGATATATTCCCATTAATTCCTTCAACTTGAGACCTTGCTGACTTTTCCTTTTGAAGCAAACCCTGCTGTACGGCTGCATGTAGTGATCCCATCCTGCCCTCCAACTGAGCCACATCTTCCTCTGGTGATTATCTCAATTCTTTTATCTGAACAACCCGACTTTGTTGTGTTTTGCTAAGAAGACACCTCAGGATACACAGTTGGAAGCCTCCCTGATTCTCCCTCTGCACAAACGATGGCTTGGGAGATTCAGGTTGGTCATCAGGAAAGCCATGGGGAGGGTGCTGCAGTATGGGACCAGGTGACCCACAGACCATGGAATCACAGAATCATTAAGGTTGGAAAAAGAGCTCCCAGATCCCCAAGACCAACCCAAGCCCACCCCACCATGCCCACTGCTGGTGCCCCTCAGTGCCACATCCCCACGGTTCTGGAACAGCCCCAGGGATGGTGTTTCTCACATCCCCCTCTGCCTCCATAGTCTTAAGCTTCTCAATCTCTGATATAATCCCAGAGCCACAGACTGATTTGGGTTGGAAGGGCCCTCAAAGCCCCCTAGCCCCAACCCCTCCACGGCAGGCACACCTCCCATAGTCCAGCACCCACAGCCCAATCTGTGGCCTTGGGCACTGCCCTGGATGGGCGCTTGGCCTTGTGGAACCTCATCAGGTTCTCATGTGCCCACTTTTTGAGTGTGTCCAGGACCCTCTGGATAGAATCCCTTCCTTCTGTCCTATCAGCTGCACCGCTCAACTCAGTGCCATCAGCAAACTGCTGAGGATGCACTCAATCCTTCTGTATTTATCATTAAGACATTAAGGAGATATTAAAGATATCACTTGCTTTCCAAAGAGCTTTTCCTACTTTCCTTTTCCTACTGGCTCAGGTCAGAAGTCTTGCTGGACACAAGAAGCCCCAAGGGGCAGCAGGGCTCAGGCTGCTGTTCCCAGTTCTCCATTCATCTCTATTTATCCCGGAGCACACCCATAAAACATAAACTTTCAAGATGCCTCACCCATCAGTTTATTTACCCCATCAGCCATGATGCCAAACAGGCACTAAACAGCACCCGGCGTTTTTGTGCAACACCTTAGTGCAGAATTTGACCTACCATAACATTACTGAAGCTTTGTTTTTTCCCTGGATTATAAACATCTATCTTAAATCACTGTGATAACTTCCAACCTGTCACCGTGAATAAAAGCAAAATATTCTCCCTTGTCTTTCTTAGCCGAGGCTCCTTGAGCTGCTCCAGATCTTGCTCAGCCAACCACTGCTCTCCCACTAAGAGAAGGTGTAATTTAGGAGCCAGACATAAAACCGGCCACAAAAATAATATTCATAAAATACAATTTATGCACTAATAAAAACAAGCTTCCCCTCTTCCGAGCTTTTTGTAAGTATTAAGCAATCCATCACCCCTACAGCTTCTCTCTGCAGTGGCTGAGAAGCCCAAAGGAGAGCAGTGGGTGATGAGCTCATGGTAACGCAGACCAAGAGAGCTCCAGAGCCAAAGCCTCGCTGCCATGTATTGGTTTTAATACTCAAGACTCAAGTACTTGAGCATTTGTGGAGATGCAGACCCCCATCTCAAAGGGATTAAAGCATAAAACACGTCGGGGTTAGATAGAGGACCAGGTTGGACAGAGCCCACTCCCACCTGTAGAGCTGAGCACGCGGACGGCACATCCGAATCACAGCAGACGAACCACCTCCTGGTTTTATCCCACCCTACGACCTCGTGTTTTCTCTTCCACGAGGTCAAACTAAACGCTATGAACCAACTTCAGACCCACCCCACCAAAAAAACAGAAGTCAATACCAGAAAAGGTCACATTATCCTCAAAGACACGTTTTAATTCACCTTGTGCTCCAAAATTTCCAACCACTGCCGCTAATTGCTTTCCTTCCATTTCTGCAATTACGCCCCTCGGTGAGGGAGAACCACTTCCCAGCCGTATCCTGAATACTGAAAACATCTTCCCACGCACTGCAACGGGATAACGATCTAAACTGGTGTCTGAATGGAGGACAAAGTTGACGCACCAGAAATACAATACTCCTGGAATTAAATCAGACCAGAACTGAGACGGCCTCTTAATAACACACAAAACAGAACCCTCCCAGCTTTACTGGGTCAGCACTCAAACCCTGCACGTTTCCACTCTGTGATTTACAACTTCCAGCCACAGTGGCTCCTTGATGCCCTCCAAGGTCCTCTCCTGTGTCCCCAGTCCTTTCTTTTCTGGTCCAGACTGAAATACCAGCAGCACCTGGCCAACGTGTTCTGCCAATGCGGTACCACGTGAAAAATAAGCAAAAGAACTCCATTGGGAGTTCTTTTCACGTAAAAGGGCTCAAATTAAGAAAATCTGATATTTACAACTGGCAGAATGTAAGCAGGTGTTTTACTGCCTAGGGGCCAACTGGTCCAAAAGAAGAAAAGAAGAACCACAGAATCATAGAATGGTTTGGTTTGGAAGAGATCCTTCAGACCACGCAGTTCCAACCCTCCTGCTATAGGCAGGGACACCTCCCTCTAGACCAGGGATGTAAAGCAGTTGTTTCTCAATTCTTATGACGAGCCATCGACACACAGCTAATTCAAATTGGAAACACGATGTAAACTAGTTCATTTAAATGCTAAATGCTTATTTAATCACTTCCAGCCCCCCTCGCCCACAGAAGGCTTTGGCTGACGCGCAGAAGGGGATCAATGCTGTAGTAAAAACCTAAATATCTAATGGCCATATCTGACCTGCTTACGGCTTGGGGTTTCTTTGGCAGCTCTAAGCAAGCCTACTGCTCTACCATAGAGTCATTAAGGTTGGAACAGACTTCTGAGTCCATCAAGTCCAACCTATCAACCATGCATCGACAGAGAGGTGCTGCCAAAGCACCTGGTGCAGGAGCACAGAACCAACTAAAGGTAAGGAAACATTACATCAGGTGAGTGTGATCTTGAAAGCTTTAAACGAAGGCTACATAAGCTCACAAAGCTGTACTCAAACACAAGCTCAGTGCTCAGTGTGAGAGTTACCAGGGTTAGGGGTAGGCACTACAGAAGACCGAGCTCTGTGAGTCTACAACACGTTTCTACAACACATGCCATATGCAGAGTTCACATTTTCATTTCATTATCATTGTAAAACCCAGGGAGTTTTTCAGCCTGCAGTGCTCCCATTCACCCAAACAGCCCTTCAGGCTCCTGGGAACGCTCCCAGCAGACACAAAGGGAGGGATGAAAGGCCACAGCAAGTCAACAATGAATGCTCCTCACAGGTTTCCGGATTTTCCTTCCCAAAATAAAGAGTTTGGAAGGGCTTCAATGAAGTCTGAAGCAGCTCGCAGCTGGCAGTTGCTATCAGCACTCTCAGCTGAAAAGAGAAAATCCCAATTCAGTGCGGCCTGACTGCTTTTTGGGGGGATACAGCAGGACTGGGGCTGAATGGCACCACGTGAACAAACAGCAAAGCAGCCACTATGTTCTTAAAATATCAGTGCGTGCTCACATGAAAAAATAACCACATCATTCTCTACAGTCTCTTAAAAATGTTAGAAAGGAAATGCTGACTCGCTGGCTGCCATCCCAAAGCAGCCCAGCAAATCTTTCTCTTCAAATGAGAACATTTCCATGCACCTCACATGGGTTTCTCCCCCATATGTGGAACCATCCGGACGACCACGGCTTCAGGATCCCCGTATTAATACCTATCACAAGAGATGGATTTTGTAATTTAATTGATTCAGCAAATTCACTTTTTAAAAAACAATCAGGAGATTACCCCAAATCTTCCCCACGGCCTCCCCTGGACACTGCTCACAGCAAGGGCTCCGAGTGCCCGTTCTGCACAGATCCTACACAAACCCGAATACTGACGAATATCCCTTATTTATGGATTTTTTTTGGGGGGGGGTGGGGATAAAAACATGCCCTGCAGGCATTCAAGGCCAGGCTGGATGTGGCTCTGGGCAGCCTGGGCTGCTGGTTGGCGACCCTGCACACAGCACGGGGTTGGAACTCAGTGATCACTGTGGCCCTTTTCAACCCAGGCCATTCTATGATTCTATGATTCTAAAATAAGGTCCTTAATTTGCAAGCAATTTCTGACACGTTTATTTTCACGCTGATAGAAACGTCTCTGCACATAGCAGCCTCTGCGCCATCACTCTTCATAACAACTCAATCCATGCCTTAAATGAACCCCATCAATCACCCAACAGGTGCACTCCACCTACTCAGGAGATTTCCCTTCTCCCAGCTTTCCTCTGACAGTGCCCAAATTAATGTTACCTGGGCTGGAAAACACAGCCTGGCAGAGGACTACATTTATTCCCTTTTTTTTTTTAAGCTTCAATCTACAATCGGCTTTTAAAGAACTCGCAGCTTTGTTTTTACATGCCCCAAAAAATGGGCGCAACGTTCCAACACAGCATTTCATGGAATACTGGGTGGAGCACGCTATGCTTTTCTTAAAAAATCCGATTTCTGGATTCAGTTTTAACAGCTTCCAGCAATGAGGATGACAAACAGAGAGTGAATAAGGAGCTGTGGTGTGGGAAATGTTGGGACTTTAGAAAAATCCCATAGCAAGAAGCGTGCACCCTCTCCAGGACGGAGACAGGCATGGTCAGTGGGCATGGTGGGATGGGTTGGGGTTGAGCTTGGGGGTCTTAGAGGTCTTCTCCAAGCTTGATGATTCCATGATTCTCTGAGGTGCTCGGCACAGCCGTGGTGCAGAGCATGGGGCAGGACCTGGGAGATCCTCAGGCCAATTGCCAGGCAACGTGGGAAAAAATGTCCGTGATGGAGAGAGGAGGAGGGCAAACAGAGAGAGCAAGCATGACCTCTGCAACTTGCAGGGCCTGGGAACGTGCCCTTTGTGAAGAGTGGCATTACACAGTGAGATGTTTCTCTAAGGTCTCCCCTTTCTTCCCTTCTTTCTTTTCTTCCTTCTTTCTTTCTTTTCTTCCTTCTTTCCTTTTTTTCTTCATTCTTTCCTTCCTTCCTTCCTTCTTTCTTTCTTTCCTTCTTTCCTTCCTTCCTTCTTTCCTTCTTTTCTTCCTTCTTTCCTTCCTCCTTTCCTTCTTTCTTTCCTTCTTTTCTTTTTTCATTCCTTCTTTCTTTCCATTCTTCTTTCCTTCCTTCTTTCCTTCCTTTTTCTCTTATTTTCTTTCCTTCCTTCTTTCTTTCCTTCCTTCTTTCCTTCAGTCTTTTTCCCTTCCACCATTCTTTCATTTTTTCCTTCTTTCCTTCCTTCTTTTCTTCTTTCTTTCCTCCCTTCTTTCCTTCCTTCTTTCTTCCTTTCTTTCCTTCCTTCTTTCTTTCCATTCTTCTTTCCTTCCTTCTTTTTTTTTCTTCTTTCCTTCCTTCTTTCCTTCATTCTTCCTTCATTCTTTCTTTCCTTCTTTCTTCTTCTTCCTTCTTTCCTTCATTTTTTCCTTCTTTCTTTCCTTCCTTCCTTCTTTCCATCCTTTTTCTCCCCAAACAGACTCCTTTCAACAGTCGCCCCATCAGCACCCTGCAAAGCTCCCCCTAATTACAAAGGGATATGTTCAGCATGAGCAGCTTCCAATCACATTACAAAGCACCCAATTTAGAAATAACAGCACCAGACTTTGCCTTCCAATGTGGCTGAAGGCAACACAAATGCAATTAGAAAGCTTCTGAGGAGTGGCACTTCCACTGCACCCCTAGGCAACCTGTTCACTACAGGCCATAAGCTGAGCGTGCACGCGGAGCATCGAAGTGCTATGCAGAGGAAGCTCTATTGGCTTCCAAATGAACACGGCACTGTGCTGAGAGCATAAAGGGAGGGTCAGAAAATTTTGCTTGAAAGAATGGTCAGGCAGTGGCACAGCTGCCCACGGAGTGGGGAGGTCACTGCCCCTGGAGGTGTTCCAGCACTGTGGAGATGTGGCACTGAGGGATGTGGGCAGTGGGCATGGTGGGGTAGGTTGGGGTTGGGCTTGGGGATCTGAGAGGTCTTTTCCAACCGTAAGGATCCTATGATTCTATAAAGAACCACAGGTATTTTTTTAGGGGCACGAGAAGGGCATTTTCCACACCTGCACCTCAGTGGATTTTCAGCTGATGCAAAATGCTGAAAGAGAAAGGAAGGTGTAATACAGAAGAGGAGGAATGGCATTTTTTGAAAGATTACACTCTGCAGAGAGGTAAAATCTCCTATCATTTTCATAGGAGAATGGGAAACCGTGGCAGAGGCCAAACATCTTTGCAGGCCATCAGACCCTGCTTCCTTCCAGCAGCAAGAGCTCACAGTTATCTGCTGACCCAGCCCTGTAATCTCCTCCTGGGCTGTGCTCAGCACACTGCGCCTCCTGCTTTGCATTCACCACTGGCATCTGGTTTTGAAAGCCTTCTGTTGAGAGGGAGACAGAAAACTGAACACAGGAGAGAACAGCTGGGGCCAGCTGTTGGCAAAAGGAGCAGCAAGCAAGAATATCCATTGCACTCTGCACTGCTGCTCAAACATGAGGTGACCTGCTTGTCCATGCCTCGTGTCCTGCACACATCCTGATATAGGTTGGAGACTTTGGAAAACCATAGGATCACATGGGTTGGAAAGACCTTCGAGATCATCAAGTCCAACCACCAGCCTGACCTGCTGAGTGCCATCACTGCACCACGTCCCTCAGTGCCACATCCACACATCATGGGCAGATAGTGACAGCAAAGAGGGGAGATTTAGGTCAGATGTGAAGAGGAAATTCTTTACCTAAAGGGTGATGAGGCCCAGCACTGCTGCCCAGAGCTGTGGGCGCCCATCCCTGGGTGTGCCCAAGGCTGTGGATGGGGCTGTGGGCACCTGGTGTCCCTGCCCATGGAGCGCTGGGGTTGGGTGGCCTTTAAGGCCCCTTCCAACTCAAACCAGCCTGGGATTCAATGATCTCTGAAATACCTCCAGGGGTGGCACAGAATCACAGAATTCAGGCTGGAAAGGACCTTCATGAGACCTTCCCATGGGTCTGCACAACCTCCTGGCAGACCTGTCCATGAAAACTCCAGGAGGATTTGGGTTAACCAAAAGCTTACCAACATGGTTTAGGAATTGGGACTAATTTCGTTATGCCACTGTGCTTTTAATGTGAAAACAATCAATACATTAATAGTAGAGATCTCTGTGAAGCACACGTACTACCAGAGAGCTACAGATGTGATGGAGCCAGCCATCCACAGCTCAGTTGAGAGGAAGCGATGCTAGATGTGTTCAGTGAGGCTTTCAAGCCTCTGAAAACCCACTGAACCTCTTAAATCAGTTCAGCAAGGAAGCCTACAGGAGAGCATCCCTGCAAGGGAACACAACGGCCTGCCTTGCAGCTCGCCCACACTCGCTGCCAGAGCTGTCAGGTCCCATGCTGCTCCCTGAACCAAGCGAGCTGAGCATGAATCATGATGGATCGGGGTTTCAGAACAAAGGATCATTTCTCCAGCTCTCCTGGCTGGCAGGACCAGCAGCACCTCGCTAAGTGCAGGTATTTCACCACTCCCAGGCAATTACAGGCTTGGATTCAGTAGGAGGACAACAAGAAGTGCTATTTCTCTGAAATACATCACGCCCCATAACCAGTGTGGCTTTTAGGCTGCCTCCCGAAATAAACTGCGCCATTACGAGCCGTCAGGTTTCAGTAATTTTCCAAGCTCTGTAATTGCTTTTGGAGAGTTTTGCTACAAGCAAACTTCATGTGGATCTGATGCCGCGAGCAATAAGTTTTTACTGATCTGTGGACTTGCACTGATTATTAAATGAGGCACCAAAAGGAAATGGCACTTATTTGGGTTTTCATTGACAGAGCGCATCCCCCAGCCCTTGGAGCAATGAGACAGCAAGGAAAGAACGCTCACCTTCCCCACCTGACATAGGGTTGTATGGATATATGGCCTTCAGATGTCTCAGGGGGACCCATGCTGCCTGCACCCCAATGCCTGTGGGAACAGCACTTACTTAAGGGTGAGGATGGGCATCTGTTCCAGACCTACAGCCAGAAGAATGGGTAGATGCCTGCAAATGGAGCAACCCCTTTCCAACAGGCAGACTGCATCACACAAGAATATTTTTAGAGCCATTCACAACACGAGTTTTCTACACATACAAGAGGGCATTCACTAAAAACAGCCACAGCACTACCCCAAAACTACCCAAAGCTAATTTTTTCCCTTTAGCCACTTTTGCTCCGTTAGAACTTCACATCCACGAAGGTCGGGTTGGATGGAGCCCTGGGCAATCTGATCCAGTGGTTGGCAACCAGCCCACGGAAGGGGGTTGGAAGTGGATGGGCTTTAAGGCCCTTCCAACCCAACCATTCCATGATTCTATACATCTATGATCCTGTAAGTCTGTGTTTCTATGATTCCATGAAGGCAGGGTGTATGCAGCTGCCAGCATCTCTGCAACAGGGATGGGAAGGGAAGGGAAGGGAAAAGGGAAGGGAAGGGAAGGGAAGGGAAGGGAAGGGGGGGGAAGGGAAGGGA
>JACDJE010002435.1:131833-229971 GCA_016647715.1 Pavo muticus
CCCTTCCCTTCCCTTCCCTTCCCTTCCCTTCCCTTCCCTTCCCTTCCCTTCCCTTCCCTATAATTATGGTGGGGATGAGTTGACAGTTGGATGAGATGACCTCAGTGGTCTTCTTGAACCTTAATGACTATAATTGCACGATTCTACATCATTTCCAAGATTTACCAACAGTCCACGTATTGCACCAAGGCACAATAAATCCTCTGGGTTGTTACTGGAAATCTAAGAATGCTAAATTATCTAGTGAGGATGTATCAAGCTGTTAAAATATACGCAGGTTAAAAAGAACATTGCTCTATTAAAAATATACGTGAAGTTCCGTCCAACTGCTTTACAACTTCATTGCTTATAATTGTAGACGGCTCATGCTCTCTTCAAGCCCAATCACTGTACTTCACACTAAACTCTAATTATACAATCTAGCATGAAAAAGGCAGAGATACAACTCTGTAACAAGCTTAGGCAAAACCAAAGGCCCACAAAGGGCTAAATCAAAAGCTGGCTCACACCAACTCTATTCTCTGTGCAGCCAACCAAGACTAATTAATGCTTTTAATGTCAGTTTACCCCTTTTGGCACTATAAATCAGAACACGCAGCCTTTATGAGCTAACAAAAGAATCTGTGAAAGGTGTAGCTTATTAACCAAACTCGCACATTCAAATGCGCTTAATCAGAAACAGGTACATTTAGCAGCATTGTACTCGGGGAGCAGAATCATCTGCAGGCTGTACACAGAGAACGTTCATTTATCAATACAAACAAGGCTGGCAAGAGGTAAGAGGTGGTAAATTATACATCTGAAGGAACGAAGGAAGGGCCATCATTTCCAGCATGGCTTTCATGGGAGCAGAAGTATGGAACGAGTGCCGTGGGGAAGCACTGCAGGGAGTGGGGAGCTCGTGCTGCCCATGCACTGCAACCTCCCAGGCAAAAGCCTTCGGGACCTGGGAGCACTTTCTGCACTTCTCCAGCAAGAATGGCAAGCAGTGCTTAAGCAGACCTCCTGCATTCACCTCACTGGCAAGGCCCCTAGGCATTTTCTCAGCAGCACACTGCACTCGTTTGGATGGCGTTTGAGGCATTTCTTTCCTCCTCTCTTCAGGAAATGCACATCTCCGTTTGTGGCTTTGAAATCCATGACTCAAAAGCAAGGTATGTATATAAAAATAGACATAACTGCATCGCTTTGCATAAGCCATGATGCTTTGCTCACTGCAAGGCCTGCTGGATGCCAGTCCCTACCAACAGGTTCCCAAAGGAATGCATGACTCCAAAAAGATGTCAGGGCCAATGAGCTTCTCACTGACATCCATATGATGAGATACAGCTATAATGCATTTCCTAGGCTCAAAGAAGGAAAAGAGACCATAGGCTCATCTGTCATAAAGTCACAGAATCTTTAAGGTTGGAAAAGACCTCTAAGATCCCCAAGTCCAACCCCAACCCATCCCCACCATACCCACTGACCATGTCTCAAAAAATGCTTCCAGGAAGCAAAAACTCACATGAAGCAAGGATGGGTAAAGTAATCCAGGATGGGCAATGTAATCAAGGATGAAAAATGTAATCAAAGATGGCCAAAGATGTCAAGGATGGCCACAATAATCACAGGTCCCAAAGCCTGTCCACCCCTGTATTTATGAATGGTGTGGGAGAGGGAAGACAGAACCCAAAATCCAGCAGCTTGAAGCACCAAGAGTTGTCTCGGGGTACACTTAAGAGAGCTTTATGACTGCACAACTCATAAAGATGAGGTAAAGCTCAAGAGATGTAGGGTATCTATTGATCAAGAATGTCCGCTCTCCTGTTTCTCCCTGAACATGGAAGAGGCTGCTGGGAATTTAGTTACAGTGAAAAGCAATACAATGAACATAATACATACACTACAGGGGTCTAGGCAGCTGCTCCTGCTGGTTGTAACCATCCCAGTGAAGTACATCCCATGCACATCACCATAGATTACATGGTATAGCATAGAACACCAGTCCTCTGATCCCCCCAGACCCACTATCTTTCCTGGAAGTGTCCAAGACCAGGTTGGATAGAGCCCTGGGAATTCTGATCAGGTGGGTGGCAACACTGTCCATGGCAGGGGTTGGAACTGGATGGGCTTAAAGGTCCCTTCCAACCAAAGCCATCCTATGATCCGTGACCTTAATCGGTCCTGAAGCTCACAGTGCTACACTTTTTCTCACCAGCTACATAATTACCTGAAATGCAAATCTCCTCTACGGAGGGCTCTGAAGCAATGGGTAGTGCCCCCGTGCCCTGATTTATGTCCATCTACCTGCACAGCACTACAGTGCAGACACAAACACACTCCTGCCTGCATTTTCCAAGCCACGAGATGAGCAGCATGCTCTGAACTCAGGCATTTTCATAGACACAAACACATTAAAAAACCCACAACGTGTGCAGAAAACTCCATTTTAAAGCACGGACAATATTCTAACACAACCCATTCCCCTCCTCTACACATCATCCAGAGGAAAAGAGGGAACGTGACTCACCCTGGCCTGGGTACCACCATCATTAGACAGCACCATGGACAGGGATCTCGCGTCACTCTACGACTGGATCCTGGGACCTACAAAGATCGGTGCTACGGATGGCATCATCCAGATCATACGTGCTCTGAAAGGAAATTTCTGTTCCAGAGCAGAGCTTTGTGGAGTATTGTGGACCTCACAAAGCTGGCACTTCATGATCACAGAATCACAGAATCACAGAATCACTAAGGTTGGAAAGGACCCATAAGATCACCTAGTCCAACCATCCACCTATCACCAATGGTTCTCGCTAAACCATATCCCTCATCACAGCATCCAAACGTTCCTTGAACACCTCCAGGGTCGGTGACTCCACCACCTCCCTGGGCAGCCCATTCCAGTGCCTGACCACCCTTTCAGAGCAGTAGTATTTCCTAATATCCAGCCTGAATCTTCCCTGGCGCAGCTTGAAACCATTCCCTCCAGTCCTATCACTGTCACACAAGAGAAGAGGCCGACCCCCAGCTCACTACAACCTCCCTTCAGGCAGTTATAGAGAGCAATGAGGTCTCCCCTGAGCCTCCTCTTCTCCAGACTGAACAATCCCAGCTCTCTCAGCCGCTCCTCATAAGCCCTGTGCTCCAGACCCCTCACCAGCTTTGTTGCCCTTCTCTGGACACGCTGCAGGGCCTCGATGTCTTTCTTGCAGTGAGGGGCCCAAAAGTGGACACAGTACTCGAGGTGCGGCCTCACCAGTGCTGAGTACAGGGGGACAATTACTGCCCTGCTCCTGCTGGTCACACTACTTCTGATACAAGCCAGGATGCCATTGGCCTTCTTGGCCACCCAGGCACACTGCTGGCTCATGTTCAGCCGAGCGTCAACCAACACCCCCAGGTCCATTTCCTCTACACAGTCTTCCAGCCACTGATCTTAATGGTCTTCTCCAACCTTAAAGGTTCTATGGAACGCTCACGACACTCCAGACCAGAAATTCTCCATATGAGATCAGATATTCTGAGGTGAAGGGAGAATCCATGAGGTCCAAGCAGGCTCAGCCACTAGGAATCACAGAACCACAGAATCATAGAATTGCTCAGGTTGGAAAAGACCTTAAAGATCATCAAGTCCAACCTCAACCCAACCATCCTACCCCAACTCTAACAACCCCATGCTAAATCATGGCCCTGAGCACCACAGCCAAATGGCTTTTAAACACATGCCAAATTCCATCTACACACACTGCACACAGACAGCCTAATGCTAAAACTTATTTCTAAATGTTTACCTCAAACCCAACCATTAACACAGATAAGAGAGGTTATTTTTAGACGTCCATGCTGTGATTAACTATTTAATTGCTGGCATTTCCCTGGATTTGTCAGGGAAAAGGGATGAGGGCTTGCTTCCTGAGCGGGAAACATCCTGAGTAGACAAAGTTAAGAGGTCAGCACAACACCCATCAAGAGTTTAACTGAACTTCTTCCATCCTTTCATTTCCAAACACCCCAATCTCTGAGCAATTCAGCTCCACCTCTGCCTTCTTCCTCCTTCACTGTTCACCCAATGCGTGCCCTTCTCTTTGCTCCCAGCCCTTCTGCAGCCCCGCATTTCTGTTTGCTCTGCTCAGACAAAGCAGCACAGCCCCACCTATGCCTCCTATTGCTGCTTCAGCCTCAAAATATGGGGGGCAGAAAAAGGGGACAGGTGGAGGGAGAGTCAAGGTCCTCTTTTTCCCTTCATCCTTCTTTTCTGGTTTGATATTCAAGAGAAAAGGACCCATCGTTGCTTCAAAGCGAAGTTTTTCTGAAACCTTTGGCACTGTCCCATCCTACCTGGGACGTGTGGAGGGAAGGGGAAGAAACATCAGCCTGCTTTCATTCATAAACCAACAGTGGGCACTGAGCCAGAGCTTTTCCCAGCGCTGGGCTGGAGCACCCGTCAGGCTAAAATACTGGGAGAGCAAGGGAGACAGCATGCATCAGTGCTCAATGAGAGTGCAATAATGCAACATCCGTTGCAAAGATGCAACATCCCTGTGCAGAGAGCATCCATCAGCACTGCTGCTCTCTGCCTGCATCTGCTTTTCGGCTGCTCTGACTCAAGTGGGAGCAGAACGCTCAGTGGGTAGCCCGGCAGCTGACATTTAAGGTTTGTGTTACTAAGCAATCAGCAAAACACATAAAAAGGGGGAATAAAAAAAGCCTATTTTTGCCATAGTCCTGCGCAACAGCAGTTGGGTTGGGTCAGGCTGACACTTCAGCTGTCCTGGTGTTTTCTCTGCAGTAAGAGCAGAGCATAAATACCCAGGGGAAAATTCACCTACAGGGCAGACACGCAGTGATGCTTTCCAGGCTGGATGTGGCTCTGGGCAGCCTGGGCTGCTGGTTGGTGACCCTGCACATAGCAGGGGGTTGAAACTAGATGAGCATTGTGGTCTTTCTCAACCCAGGCCATTCTATGAGTCTGTGATTTCTTTTACGGAAAGCAGCAACAGAAGCTGACAGAAAACCATCTATGGGCAGATGACAGAGCTGCGTATGAGGACTGCCCCCTTGCCAACCCACTGATTTTGACCCAACTGATGCCTTTTGCCTTCTTTTGGATACAGAACAATTGTGTTTACTAAGATGATACGAAGACTAACAACCACTAAAAAGCCAACTCTCACAATTCATTACAAGAGCAGCACACACCTACTGTGCGTTCTACCTCAGTCCTCATTACCTCAGACTTATTAACATTATAAATCAACACAGTATTTCCATTAAAACGTAACCATTTGAGTGCACCATGCAAATGTGAGTCAGTACCTCTTGTGAACAAACTTCCTTTGGATGGAGATGATCCGGACAGCGATGTGCCTTTGGCTGCGGGGCCCTGGGACTGGTCACAGCATTCCACAGCTCTAAAGGAACAACAGAAAGAGAACCATCAGTAAGGCTCTGCTGGCAAACCCAATGCACAGAAAGCATGGCTCGTCCCAGCACGGAGACGTCGTCATCTGCACTGCAGCAAGAGCAGCAAGGCATGTGTGTATGAAACGGACCCACTGCTGTCAACGGGTGGGTGGGTGCATCTCCCTTAAAATAAATGTCCATTTGTTTCACCTCTAAAAACTCAAGGAACGTGTTTTTCCATCAGGATTTCCAACAGATTGCTCAGCATTTCCATCCTCTCTTGAATCAAGACTGAGAATCTTTCTGTAGGCACCCGCGACGCTCGGTGGCTTTGAGTGGGATACTCAAGTGGCGCATCTTGCACTAAGGCTGTATGAGCTGAAACTCAATGCCTTCCTATATCCTGCTGGGGGACTGCATATATCTAGAAACAGCCAGCATCAGGAGCAGACAAACCAGAACCAGGGCCTTCTCAGCTTCCAAAAAGGAGAAAAGATGGGAACTGTGATTATTTAAATACTCAGCCAGCTCCTGGGCAGGGGGTTGGTTTTAGGCCAGTCAAGCTTTACATGGCACTCCCACACCTTCCTTTCCCAGCTGATAGGAAAACTCGGAAAGATGAAAATGAAAGAGCCCACAGCGCAGCTCAGGGACAGCTCACAGGCAGCCCCCCGTGCTGCCCCCAATACACAGAGGAGCAAAAACCCCAATGTTTGCAAACCAGGATCCATATTTCTTATGGGTCAGTTTATTTCACCACCCCAGGACCAAAGGGCTTGCAAGGAGAAAGATGGAACCAAGGGAAAAGACTTCTCTTGACGTTCTTGGGATCCCCTGCTGCAGGACAACCAGCGTGCCATTGGAGATGGCATCCTTAGAACAAAGCCAAAAACCACAGTGCTAGAGCCTGAAATATTGGGTAATCTTGATGCTGTGACAACCAAGAGCTCAGCACTGGACCTCTCTGTTTGAAAAGAGGTTGTGGTGAGGTGGGGGTCAGCCTCTGCTCCTGGGAAACAGTGACAGGATGAGAGGTGATGGCCTCATGTTGCACCAGGGGAGGGTCAGGTTGGATACCAGAGAAAATTCCTTCTCCAAAGAGCTGTCAGGCATTGGCACAGCTGCCCAGGGAGCGGTGGGGTCACCATCCCTGGGGGTGCTCAGAATGTGGGGATGTGGCACTGAGGGACGTGGGCAGTGGGCACGGTGGGGTGGGGACCTCGGATGCCTTTTCCAGCCTCAACGATGCTATGTGCACACCGTTGCCCTCTCTCTCTCTGCCTTATAACACAGTGTGTGTGTTGCTTGGAGATTCCTCACATTTTGGGGGTTTCAGGCTTCCTTTACAGCCTCCCATTTCAATGACATAACCACAGAATGTAACAAACCGTCTGCAGGAGAGAGAGGAAAGGCAAAGTGAGCTCCAGCAGAAAGGACGACTTGACAAATCTCATCACATCACGCTCAGCACTGGCAAACGAGTCTCTCTTGGAGCACATTTTGTACTCGGAGTAGCCTCAGTGCTTCGGGAGGTACCAAATATAACACAGCCCCGTTTTAACTTCCTTCCAGGAATACACACAGCCATTTATCAAGAAGACGTGGGCTGCAGCTTCACTTCCAAAAGCTTCAGTAAGGTTGTGTCGAATTAAATAAGTGATTCCTTTTGCAGCGAGAAAGAAACAAGAAAAGCAATCTGGGTGCAACCCCTTCCCCATAGCTGCAGCCCCCCAGCATCCTCGAGTGTGCCCACCCATGGGACCAATCCTCTTTCCACCCACTTTACACTCAATCTAGATGCCTTCGCCCTCAACGCTTCACTCAGCAGATCCGCCTTGGTAGCTAAATTTGCCAAGTTTTGCATTTATTATTTTCACCTCTTTACACCTCTATGGCCATGGAAGCCCATAAATTCCTCTGTGCATCTCCCAGAGGAGTGCCACGCGTGCTGAACGCACGAGCGGTGCTTTCATAGAATAGAATCACAGAATCACTAAGGTTGGAAAAGACCTATAAGATCATCCAGTCCAACCATTCCCCCATCACCAATGGTTCTCGCTAAACCATGTCCCTCAGCACAACATCCAAACGTTCCTTGAACACCTCCAGGGTCGGTGACTCCACCACCTCCCTGGGCAGCCCATTCCAGTGCCTGACCACCCTTTCAGAGCAGTAGTATTTCCTAACGTCCAGCCTGAACCTTCCCTGGCGCAGCTGGAAGCCATTCCCTCCAGTCCTATCACTGTCACACGAGAGAAGAGGCCGACCCCCAGCTCACTGCAACCTCCCTTCAGGCAGTTATAGAGAGCAATGAGGTCTCCCCTGAGCCTCCTCTTCTCCAGACTGAACAATCCCAGCTCCCTCAGCCGCTCCTCATAAGCCCTGTGCTCCAGACCCCTCACCAGCTTTGTTGCCCTTCTCTGGACACGCTGCAGGGCCTCGATGTCTTTCTTGCAGTGAGGGGCCCAAAACTGGACGCAGTACTCGAGGTGCGGCCTCACCAGTGCTGAGTACAGGGGGACAATTACTGCCCTGCTCCTGCTGGCCACACTATTTCTAATGCAGGCCAGGATGCCATTGGCCTTCTTGGCCACCTGGGCACACTGCTGGCTCATGTTCAGCCTAGCATCAACCAACACCCCCAGGTCCGTTTCCTCTACAGGAAATTTCCTTCCATACATCCAGCTTGGTTTAGCAGGGCAGTGCTGCAGTGACCTTCAGGGCAGGGGATTATCAGCAACTTCATCTTTCCACTATTTTCCAGCTGCAAACAAAGAGACAGAAGCGCTGTGCCCACCTCCCATTCACCCCATCATTGGGTCTTCCTTTAGCTACAATAGCATCAGCACCTCCTGTACGGTACTGCCCAACAGGCACTCAGTAGAATCACCCTTTGGGGTTATTTTTAAGGTTCTTTTCTGCTTTGTTCTTGACCAGAAGTCAAAGCAATTAGGTTCCTTATAATTCTGTGCTGCTGCTGCTGCTGGGAGATGGAGGCTGTCCATTACCTATGGCCACAAAGCATCACTGCCCTCTTCTCTCTTTCAAAAAACACTCAGAAATGGTCAGAATTCAAGATAAAGAACTCAAATGAGTACTAGCAAAAACCTACTTCTGTACGAATTCTGTACGACACTTATTAGACATTCAGACAAGGAAAACATATTTTAAAGAGAAAACGGCACACGAGGAGCCTAGGGTGGACATAAAAGGGTCCATAGGGTGGGCATAAAACCCAGCCTTGGGTTGCTGGAGCTGAGGGGCTTTGCTTTGTTTTGGCTTTTAAAGCTTCTGGATGCTGCTACACCTTCTCCAGCCCACATAGATTTAGAATCATAGAATCATTCAGGTTGGAAAAGACCCCCAAGATCACCAGCCCAACCGCAACCCACCCCACCATGCCCACTGCCCACGTCCCTCAGTGCCACATCCCCACAGCTCTGGGACACCCCCATGGGCAGTGACCCCCCACTCCCTGGGCAGCCTGTGCCAGTGCCTTACAATGCAGTTTCTTTGCTCGTCTACCAGATTTCTACAAGTGGAAAGCCATCTCAGTTTAGGGTCAGAGCTCTTGCATCTCCTGCTCACTGCTCTCAGCTTCCTATAGGCTTCTTCAGACAGCCAAAGTTGCAGCAGCTTGATGAATAAATTCATTAACTGAAGGAGAATACGTTTTGCTCAAGTTTCCCATTAACTTCTAATTTCCTAATTATTAGATTACATGCTCTAGCTTTTAAAGCAATTTACCTCTATCGAGTTGAGCAAAGAAACCCAACAAAGGATTCCCGCAGCTTACTCCCTGAGTCCTCCCTTCCCTCCCATTGTGTTTTTGGTGCCAAAAAGTTAAAACCCTTTAACATTTCCTTGTAAGATTACTGGGGCTACTTAGTAAGAAAACTCGTTACCTACTATCTTCATCAACTTGGAAGCAGGCAGAGTATTCTTCATTTCATTTCTATCCTCCTCTGCTATGACCAATACTTAAGTTTGCTTCTTTTCACCGTTAGGATGATCTCACGACTATTCTTCTGTCATACTTCCATCCATTTCTATCCTTTTCTATCCATTGCTTTTGTTCCTCTATAAAAATCAAGACTCCAGAGGTAGGAGCTGGGAACACGGATTATGAAATCGATTAAGAATTAATTAGAACACTTGTTTAAAAACCTCACCTTGGCAGGCTGCAGATCGTTTGGGCAAAGCTGTGTTGGCACAACTCATTTAAAAACACACTCCATGACTTATCAAATGAAGATAAAAACCTTCACCGGGTGCCTGACATGCTGCAGAATACAAACACAGCCTTCTCAGCCGAGGAAATGACTTTACTCAGTTGGATGGCACTGTGCAACTTTCCTCCCGAGCCAATTTTCTTCCTCAGAAACCTTCCCTACCAATGGAATAGCATGGCTGTCCAACAGGACATTCACCAGGGCTGTGATTTTGGAAGGAACAGAAAAAAATCAGGAGCTAAAATCCCACTGGACGAAGTCTAGCGAGGCTTGGATGGAGCCAGGCACTCAAGCACCTGATGCATTAAGTCCTATTCCATTGGTCTACTCAACACAACGTTGGTCTTAGCCAAAAGGCCAAAGAACCATTCTGTGATTCCACAGCCTTGTTATTAACTCTCTGGGCATCCCAACCTAGCAAAACCAAGAAGGTTCTTCAGCTCCAACGAATAAAACTCGACTGACTGAGATTACTTAATGAGCATTCCTCTGCGCAGTCCCCAGGTGCTCCTACCCCCGTGTTCTTTCAGCCTCAAAGCACCATCCTTCTCCCAGCAATGCACAGAATCACAGGCTCACCAAGGTTGGAAAAGACCTCCAAGATCATCCAGTCCAACCGTCCGCTTATCACCAACAGTTCTCACTAAACCACGTCCCTCAACACAACGTTCCCTGAACACCTCCAGGCCTACCTCCAGCACCAGCCCCATGTGCTGGGCTGCGTCCTTGTATCAAACACAATTCGAATTCTAGACAGGAAAAAATATTCAAAGGCACAGAAGTAGACAGTCAAAGTCATTTAGCGCCTGCTTTCATCAATGTTACAACACCACGGTACTGCAGATCTGTTGTTCTCTCTTGTGCAATCTGTACTTTCTAAGACACCTAGAGGTTATTAAGCCACAGACAATTTTGCTGTCAAAAGAAAGCAAGTTAATTATCTAAGAACAACGTTAACTGAAGCCATTTACTACACCACTCGCAATTCTGAACCTTCAAAGTCTTGGAATCATTGGAAAGGATCTCTATGATCCCCAAGCTCAATCCCAACCCATCCCACCACGCCCACTGCCCACCTCCCTCAGTGCCGCATCCCCACAGCTCCGGAACACCCCCAGGGATGGTGACCCCCCCACTCCCTGGGCAGCCCATGACAGTGCCTCACTGTTCTTTCAGAGAACAAACTTTCCCTAACATTGAATCCAAACCTGCCCTGGAAGAACTTAAGGCCATTACCTCTCTCCTAAAAGAAAACATAAGAAAATTTCAACGTGAAAAAATTAAATGCAGCCATCACCTTAAAAACTAAAATTAAACTTTACAACTACAGCAGCCTCAGTTTGACCTTTCTCCATGCTGAAAAAAAAAAAATCCAAGAATAACATCCTATTACAAGCCTTCATAGCACTAAAAAAAGAGGGATTAATGAGAACATGACAGACAATCTACACAGACATGAGGACAAGCATCGACAGAGCTCCACTCTCGTATAACCTTTGCTCACACAGTGAATAATTGAAGGACTACAGCTCAGAGGCATTAGGCTGGGAGCAAGGAGACAGTGGAGGAGAGTTGACCAGGGACATTTGTCATAGAGCCTCATGCATGTAGATGTTAAATCAGATCATCCAGACCAGAGTTCAGCTCTTTTCTGGACACATCCAAAAATAAACTAAATAAAACCCTGAGAAACCAGAAGTATTGGCAATATATATATATATATATGCATATATATTTATCAAATTAGATCCACCTGGAGGAATCGGAAGCCCAAAACATCTGTGGGATCACCGAGCAGGAAAGAAAGGCATGGAAAGAAGTAATTCTGGAAGGCAGACCTCACTGCAGGAAGCCCCAGTGGCCGTGCTGGCTCGCAGCTCTTCCTCTGCTTCCTCCCTTGAAAACTGCCCTGTGCCTCAGAACCAGCACAGCCCTCCTGCAGCCACCAGCAAGGCAGGCTGCAGAACTCATCTGGGTTAAAAATAATCCTTTTCTGCTGTTCTCTGAGCTGGCTGAGCAGATGGCCGCTCAGTCGCACCAACGTGGTGACAGGAGGACAAGCAGAACTTGAGTCAACATCAGTGTTGATGGCCATGTCAATGCTGATGACAATCAACATTGTCAATGGGCATGGAGGGGTGAGTTGGGGTTGGGCTTGGGGATCTGAAAGGTCTTTTCCAACCTCAATGATTCTCTGAGTCTATGATTCTAAGTCATCCAGCCTTGCAAAGAATGACAGAATATCTCAAGTCGGAAGGGATCCACAAGGATCATCAAGTCCAATTCCTGGTCCCATAAAGCTTCACAAAGTCTTTCTAAGAAGACACACTTTTACTAAACAGGGACTATGTCACAAATTTACTAAAGGAACATGTCCACAAGACTTAACTATTAGGTTTGGGTCCCGGAGCCTGTCTTTCATTGACACTCCTTTAATTTACCCACTGGATGAAGTCCCCCAGGGAACTCTTCTCTCTTGGGGAAAACCAGGTATTTCCAGCAACAAAAGATGTGCTTTTCAAAATGATACATTCATTTGTTACATGGAATAATATTTCTAGGGACAGTGAGATAAAGCACAGAGCAAGACATGCACGTTTCCCCAGCCCGGATGGCTTTATCCATCCTTGTCCTGCTGAGCCGTGTGATGGCTTGTGGCAAATGCCAAAACAAAACTACACGTTGCAAGTAGTCCTTGATCCCTTCTTGATGCTTTGCTAACACCACCACAGAAGGCAGATGTGCGATCTTTTGTCCACCATCCCCATGACAATAAAATCAATTTGCAGGTTGTCGCATTGACACAGATACTCTCGCTGCAGTCATTTCCACTTGAAAAATCAGCCAAGGTCCATTGCTGCAATCATTGCTTTGCCTGTATGATCTGTGTCTCGTGGTACTTAGGGACGTGGTTTAGTGGGCAATGTTGGTGGTAGGTGGATGGTTTTGCCAGTGACTCTTCTGGGCCAAGAGCCTGCACTCCATCCTGCTGTACCAAGACTTGGGAGAAGGAGTTCTGGTCAAAAAAGGGACTCACAAGAGCAATTTTTAACTCATCCATAAAGTTTCCCTAAGCAACCAATCAACCACTTGTCAGATCTTCTGCCTTCCACCACACCCAAAGCACACACATGTTGACTGATGCCAGAGCAGCATCCCTGCACTCAGCTACACTTAATCAAGTCATTTATCGAGCCAGGCACACAGATTAGATAATTTTAAGGTGGGTAACTCCTTATCCATCGAGGTGCTCCCAATGTTCATCACGGCTTTTCAAGGACTGATTGCTTTTCAATAACAAATTAATTCCTAAATAAGTTGAAAAGCAATTACAAGCCAGTTAAGTCAACATTTCTTTCACCAGGGTCTACTGAGCACTTACTAAGCAGTACAAGTCTCTCCTTCCTTAAGAAGTCATTACCGACTGCTGTCACCACAGACCTAATTTTTCTCCACTCGATTCCCTTTGACAAGCAGAGCAACATCAGTAAAAAAGCTAATTAGAAGTAAGAATGACATCCATCAGTTCCTCTACTGAACGACCACAGCAAAACCTACACCCTACACCTTCCATCTGCTCCTCCATGCTTTCTTTTTCCGCCATAAAAGATGACCTTTCCTTAAACAGCTCACAGAAGTGCATCTCTCACCCATCCTCCTTTACACAACAGTCCTTCCACTCTCATATTCTCCACTCGTTGCATTACCTTCTATTTAAAATGCAACTTCCCCAGGAAATGGCCATGTTAGGTTCTGCATAAAGCCTATACCGAAATCAAGCAACAAGGCCCAGCTCATTTTTTTCCTCTCCGCTGATTAGGGTGAGAAACATTCCAAAGCAATAGCATGAGATAGTCACTGCCAAAGCAAAGCATCTTCTGCTCATGCACCCGTAACGTCCTCTGTCTCTGAGAAGCCACAATATATCTCCCAACAGCCCCAGAAATGTGCTGGCAGAACACATTCTAAGCCAAGCCCATCACCCTGCCCACGGTTGCCTCATTAAGATACCTGCACAGCCTCATCCTCATGGGGTCTGACCACAACAATATATGAAGTTATCCTCTTTGTACGTTTCTGCAAGAGAGAATGGTAGGAAGTGTCCCTCTTGTAGAGGTAAGAAATAAACCATATTACACAGACTCCAATCTAACCCCTATATGGTTTGTAGGAGTTCAGCCCCCCCTGAACCACTGAGCTCTGCACATCTGGGCGATGGAGATGCACCCAGACCAAGGAGAAAAATGCATTTCAGCTTTGATAGCTGTTGTATGTTTTGGAGAACCTCCAAATGTGCCAAAGCCTCCAAACATGCCAGAACCCTGCAACCCCTGCTCCCCACATGCCTTTGTTCCACCACATCACGGCCATTTCGGGGTGAGAGGCGCAGCCATTCCACGCTTCCAGAAACCATACCATAACTCCATTTCATTTCATGCACTGCAACAGTGAAAGTTCTGCCCTTGGTTTGGCAGTTTTTTATACCGTGTAATAGCAATTAATCCCCCTTGGCATAATTTATATGAATCACTGATTTAATACAGATAGCTAGGAAAAAAAAAAAGCCCTATTAAGTCATCCCAATGACCCCACCATTGCTGCCGCATTGTTCCCGGCAGCACATTTTCCATGCTTGTTTTAAATGTGCTTGCCACAGCATAAGCACAATTATCTGCAAAGCAGAGACATGTTTCACTAACATATGCTCCAAGTCAACACGGTGGTGGAAATCCTCAATTTATGACTAAATGTTGCACTGCACTCTTATTCCTCCAAATAGACTTTAACGTCTCTTTGAGGGAGTGAAAAAGGGCTGTTTGTATTTCAGTGCGCTGCAAAACTCTGTAACCAATTCTTCTCTCGTGATTTCTGAGCTGAACCCAAGGTGGGCACATCCAGCAGGCTCGGACTTGGCACGCTGATGCACATCCAGAGGACCAGGATGCCCTGTAGGAGGATGCTGACCACTTCTGGAAGCACAAATCATAAAGATGTGCGGAGTATTTTTGGAATGCTGGCAGGGGTTGGGCTTGTTTTTCTGTCTTGGTTTGGGGTGTTTTTCGTCTTTACAAGAAAAGACGGATGAGACGTTCTTTGTGGAACTCCCGCAGGCTCATTATGGGAAAGGCAGAGCTGGAAAAGCCATGCTCTCACTCCTTGCTTCAAGGCAAACCTGGAGCTATTCCTGGCAGAAGTGCTTCTGAAACCTGTTCTTAGAAACCCATCTAATGGGGATTCCCATGTTTCCTCAGGCAACAGGTTCAGGGTTTGTGGCTGATTCCCCTCCACCCCAATGTGAAACCTCTGTCAAACTTGTGTCTGTTACCTCTTATCACCCCGCACCTCTGAGATGCATGCACCATCCTGCCCGTAACCTCCCTGCGGGTACAACAGCAATGAGGTTCCCCTGCACCTTCTCCAGCTCATCCCAGGAAGCTCCTGCTGGTCTCACCCCAGCATCCCACTGCCCTCTGTGTGCCAAGGAGCCTCCTGCATGGGATGAGTAGATATCAGGGAGAAATTCTTAATGTGAGGGTGGTGAGACACAGGTTGCCAGCAAGGCTGTGGATGCCCCCTCCCTGGAAGCTCTCAAAGCCAGGCTGGATGGGGCTGGGAGCAACCTGGGCTATGGGAGGTGTCCCTGCCTACAGCAGGGGGTTGGGACTGGGTGAGCTTCAAGGCCCCTTCCAACCCAAACCATTCTATCTCTCTATCATCCTACGATCCTATCTCAGACGAAGGATGCTGCGTTTGTCTTTGCTTAGGTGGGTTTCCATCAGCCCCGTTTCCCAGTTTACCTCCTTCTCTTGGGCACAAAAAGCACTGCTCTTCCATCAATTTAGCAAATTCCATCCATGAATTTGCTAAAGGTGCATCCTATCCCATTCACTATGCTGCTGAGACAAAACCAGCCCTCATGGGGGCCGTACGCAACCAAACTTCTGCTTACATCAAACCACTGAGCTCTGCAACCAGTTTTCCACAAACCTCATAGTCCACCTCAATACAGAATCATAGATTCATAGAATCACCAAGGTTGGAAAAGACCTTCAAGATCATCCAGTCCAACTGTCCACCTATCACCAATAGTTCTCACTAAGCCATGTCCCTCAACACAACGTCTAAACGTTCCTTCATCACCTCCAGGGCTGGTGATAGAAGATTATATCGCAGTCCACAGGGAAAACCATGCTAAATGCAAGTAAATGACCTCCACTGCACTGCCATCACCCGCAGGGCCGGTCATCCCCCTAGCAGCAGGATCACAGCCCGAGTGCTATGGCAAGAAGTTGGATATTAGGACAAATTTCTTCCCAGAAAGAGTGGTGATGCAGCAGCACAGCTGCCCATGGAGTCACCATCCCTGGAGGGGTCGCAGTATGGTGGAGATGTGGCACACGGGGATGTGGTCATGGGGCGTGGTGGGGTGGGCTGGGGTTGGACTTGGGGATCTTGGAGGGCTTTTCCAACCTTAACGATTCTGTGATTCTAAGTTGCAAACACTTCTGCAGAAAGGCAAATTAAATATGCTCCATGCCTTATTTGAAGGCAGCACCGCCGGCAGAGCATTGCTGTTTTGCTGCTTTGAGAGCCGCAGCCCAAGGGGAGAGAAAGATTTATTGAAGTAGTGATAAAACAAAGCTAAGCAAAACGATTTCATGGCCCACTTTAAGAGCCTCCTATGTGTGCTTCCTTGACCTACTAAAAGCCTTCTGCAATAAAGAGCCGACCATACAAACGCACACGGCCCTCCCATGGAAGCCATTACCTTCTAAATCTTACATCAACAGTGAAAAACAAAAAGCAGCATTCCAGGAAGAAAAAAAAGAAGTGCCATGAACTCATAAGAATTAAAAGTCTGTAATTGCATCTGATATCTCACATTAGATGCCCCAAGTAGACAATATCCCTTCAATGCAGAGGGAAAAGCTGTTTGGATTCTGCACTGTGTTCCAACCTTCGCTATTCCAGCATCACATCATCCTCTACAGGTTGGCTTTGGGTGGCACTTGGGACGCAGGCAGTGGGCGCAGTGGGGATGGCTGGGGTTGGCCCTGGTGGCCTCAGAGGTCTTTTCCAACCTTCATGACCCTACGACTCCTGAGAAAAAGCACAATAGAATCATAGAATGATAGAATGGGTTGAAAAGGACCACAATGATCATCCAGCTCCAACCCCCTGCTGTGTGCAGGGTCACCAACCAGCAGCCCAGGCTGCCAGAGCCACATCCAGCCTGGCCTTGAATGCCTGCAGGGATGGGGCATCCACAGCCTCCTTGGGCAACCTGTTCCAGTGCCTCACCACCCTCGGGGTGAAACCCTCTGTGAACACTCAAAGCAAAGCCAACTGTATGCTCTGCTGCTGGGCAATGCATGCAGTGCATGGAGATTTCCAACAAACAGTGGTGCTCCTTAGCACAGGTGAATGTGAACAGTGGATGAGGGCAGCTCGGAGAGAGATGTAAAGGAAAGCATTGGAAAACTACAGACAATGGGAAAACAGAAGGCGCACACCATGCATTTCCCTGTAAGAGCAAGAAATGGCCACCCCAAGAGTATATTCCAAAGTATCAAAGCCATAAAAATGCATCTTCACTGTTCCATGAACAAGGAGAAGTGAAGCAGAGCCTTTTCCAGATGTCAAGCACGCTCCACTTCCGACAAGGAGACTTTGTGTTAATTCTAAGGTATTTCTCAGCTCAGAATTAATAACAACATCTGACAAGCACAGCCCTGTTGGGCTGGGTGCTGGTGTATAAATGCACACGTGTGCAATCCCATTTCTGCACAACACTGCTAGAACCATCTTCAGGCAATGCTTCCAAGAGTGGCCCAAGGGCCAAGAAAAACATGGGAGCGAACCCTGGGTGCCTCTCCAAACTCTCTGCATGACAAACACTTCTGAGGCACAAAGGGGCATAAAGATGTAAAGTGTTTTACCAGCTGCACGGGGAAGGCACATGGCAAAGCCCTGAGATGTTGAGTCTCCTGGATCCAGGACTACAAGAGGTGAGAAATGAAGAGAGAAAAATGCCCACTTTCTCAGCTGGTCCGAATACCATTAATTTGTACGCAAACAAAAAGGACATTTAGTAGAAGCAGCTGCAGTTCTGAATACACTCATTGAGAAATGCAAAGCTGGATTGATCTGTGAGGACAAAGCCTGCCAGGTACGCTCGGTGGCTGCTCTGATGGCTGACCATCACTGGATAGTCAGGGCCATTGACTCCAGTTGGTTGTGCCTTTGGTTCCTTCTTGATGCAAGGTTGCAAAAGGAAAAGACAAGGTAAATTTAATGGGTTCACGAGAAGCATTTAGGATAGCATAGGTCACAAAGGAAAGGGAGCTGGACTCCACAGCTGTTTTAGCTGGGATGAAAGGACTTGCACTTCATCCTCTTCTCTCTTTGGGATGTTGGGAGGACAGCAGAGACCAATTGGAAATCATGGAATCATGAAGGCTGGAAAAGCCCTCCCAGATCCCCAAGTCCAACCCCAGCCCACCCCACCATGCCCACTGCCATGTCCCTCAGTGTCACATCCCCATGGCTCTGAACACCCCCAGGGACGGTGACCTCCCCACTCCCTGAGCAGCTGTGCCATGCATCACCACTCTCTGGAGAAGAATTTTTCCCCATTATCCAACCTGAAACTCCCCTGGTGCAACGTGAGGCCATCACCTCTTGTCCCATCACAAGAACCAGAAGGTCTCAGCCCATTGCAGCCACCAGCCTGCTTACACAGCCCGAAACCCTAAGACTAGGCAATGCTTCATCTCCTTGGACATAAATCATTGCCCTCATAGCCACCATCACATGCGAGAATTAGCTCTGAGAAGTGCCTGTGCCAAAAACTGCTTCCGAACAATGAACACAAACGATCCCCCAACCCCTCTCCACTCACCTACGACAAGGAAGAACACAGAGAAAAACTTGTATGAGTAATAGGAGGGATGTTTGGTGCTACAGATAATGCATCAAAACGCATCCTGCAACCTTTTACACAGCCCCAGAATGAGTAATTACGTGCCAGGAGATATCATCTACTCCACAAATCAACCCCGAAACTACAGACTAAAAATGGCTTTTCAAAAAGTCAATTTATTAGAGATTACTGCACAGACAGACAGATGAGTGCTCTCGTGTACTTGCTGCATTAACAACCTCTCAAAAGCCACAGGAAAAGGAAAATCAATACTATATATATATTTTTTTTCCCTCACATCAATTTATCCACCGCTGAAAAAAGAGAACTCCTGTGTGTGTTATGGGCACCATACCCAACATTTCCTGCAGCCTGGGGATATAAAATCAGATGTTGCTGGGTTTAGCTGACTAAACCCAAGGAGGCTGTGGATGCCCCATCCCTGCAGGCATTCAAGGCCAGGCTGGATGTGGCTCTGGGCAGCCTGGGCTGCTGGTTGGCAACCCTGCACACAGCAGGGGGTTGGGACTGGATGAGCATTGTGGGCCTTTGCAACCCAGGCCATTCTATCTTTCTATGAAATCCTGCCTGGCTGAGCTCAGATTTTGCTTTTGATAAAAACTGAAGTAATTAAAATCAGTGTAGTCTCAGGCAATTGGCACAAGGCAGAGCCTTCTGCTGCTGGTCCCACGCTGCAGCCCATTAGCAACGAACAGCCCGCTACGTGCTGCGTTGATTCGGGATTCCCCACGTTTCCCAATTCAGGCTCCACGCACACCAAAAGGACTGGGTTACAAATGGAGAGGAACAAAAGTCCTTTAAGTTCTTTACTATGAGAGTGGTGAGGTGCTGGAACAGCTGCCCAGAGAGGCTGTGGATGCCCCGTCCATCCCTGGAGGTGTTGAAGGGCAGGTTGGATGGGGCCCTGGGCAGCCTGGTCTGGTCTGAAATGTGGAGGTTGGTGGCCCTGCCTGTTGGGGGAGTTGGAGCTTCATGATCCTTGAGGTCCCTTCCAACCCAAGCCATTCTGTGATGCTGTGAGTGTGAAGCCTTTCAGACCGGCACCTCCACACGAACCAGAACAAATCCCACGACGGCGCTCCCTGCAGAGCTCACTCATCCTGCTTCCTTCAATTTCTTTTTCCAGGTCAGCAGTTCCCTCCTCTGTGCTGAGGGCCCCCAGCAAGCTGTGAGAGGCCATCTTCAGCAATTCTGTGCTGTTGCAGCTGTTTATGAGAGCCTTAAGAATCCCTTAAAATGTGACTATGCATCTGTTAAGACATCAGAGAAGGGCTAACTCCCTCCCCCACCTCCCTGGGCAGCCTGTACCAGTGCATCACTACTCTTCCCAAGAAGAAAATTTCCCTAATATCTAACCCAACCCTCCCTCAGTTCAACTTAAGGCCATTACCTCTCATCCTATCAAAGAGAGGAGGTACAAAGCAGCAAGGACCTGGGTGACAACCACGTGGACTCAAGCAGGAGATCCATGTTGGACCATCCCACCTCTTCCTCTCTGCTCTCCATGGTTTCCCCATATTAGCAGCACTGTCCCATCCTCCTGGTGACTCTTGCTTACCTTGAACCCACTGGCCAGTGCAGGCAGTGGGGTTAATCCTAAGCAGCAATGGTTCCATTAATGGTCCTGTAGGAACAGAGCTGGGCTCTGTGTGGTGGCTGCCTCCCCTGAGTGACCCCCTCGGGACAGGGGCACTACTGAGACCTGCTCCCCATCATTTCTATTCCTTACCCCTACAGTCACATCACCAACTCCAACCACACCAGCAGCAACACAGCCAGCTCCCAATCCTCAGCCCTGGCTTTGCCCCTCTCTCCTCCAGAGAGCAACAGAATGGCTTTGGTTAGAAGGGACCTTAAAGATCACCCAGCTCCAACCCTATGGCTGAAGGTAGGGAGATACGGCAACTGCAGGCAGAGATCTTTGCTGAACCCAAAAGGATGCCCCAAAGTGTAGCACTAATTTACATAGCATCAGCCACTAAACATCAAAACTTGCAGCACAAATTGTTTTGTCACATGGACTTTTTAGGTTGCCAATGGGATGAGGTTTAATAAGACCAAGTGTCGGGTCCTACACTTTGGCCACAACAACCCCAAGCAACGCTACAGGCTTGGGGCGGAGTGGCTGGAAGACTGTGTAGAGGAAATGGACCTGGGGGTGTTGGTTGACGCTCGGCTGAACATGAGCCAGCAGTGTGCCTGGGTGGCCAAGAAGGCCAATGGCATCCTGGCTTGTATCAGAAGTAGTGTGACCAGCAGGAGCAGGGCAGTAATTGTCCCCCTGTACTCAGCACTGGTGAGGCCGCACCTCGAGTACTGTGTCCACTTTTGGGCCCCTCACTGCAAGAAAGACATCGAGGCCCTGCAGCGTGTCCAGAGAAGGGCAAAAAAGCTGGTGAGGGGTCTGGAGCACAGGGCTTATGAGGAGCGGCTGAGGGAGCTGGGATTGTTCAGTCTGGAGAAGAGGAGGCTCAGGGGAGACCTCATTGCTCTCTATAACTGCCTGAAGGGAGGTTGCAGTGAGCTGGGGGTCGGCCTCTTCTCTGGTGTGACAGTGATAGGACTGGAGGGAATGGTTCAAGCTGAGCCAGGGAAGGTTCAGGCTGGACGTTAGGAAATACTACTGCTCTGAAAGGGTGGTCAGGCACTGGAATGGGCTGCCCAGGGAGGTGGTGGAGTCACCGACCCTGGAGGTGTTCAAGGAACGTTTGGATGATGTGATGAGGGATATGGTTTAGCGAGAACCATTGGTGATAGGTGGATGGTTGGACTGGATGATCTTATAGGTCTTTTCCAACCTTAGTGATTCTGTGATTCTGTGATTCTGTGATATCAGGAAAAGGCCCTGAAGCCCACTGGGTGGTGGGCATGGCACAGCTCCCAGGGCAGTGGGCACAGCCCCAAGCTGCCAGAGCTCACTGGCAGCACTGGGACACTGCTCTGACATAGGGTGGGGGCTTGGGGTGCTGTGTGGGGCTGGGGGTTGTGATCCCTGTGGATCCCTTCCAATATGGAACATCCTACAGTTCTATGATTTGGTTGGCCAACACACCCAAGATCTGGCACTGGCAGACGTGGGGCTGGAACTGGACAACCCTTAAGGTCCCTCCCAACCCAAGCCATTCTATGATGTCACTGCTGCATTTCTTTACAAACCTGGGCTAAAGACAGAACCAGCCATCGCCAACAACATCTATCTTTAGACTCCACATTCTAAACAATTCCTTCCTCTGTGCTTCTTTCCTTTCCCCCCCCTGCAACTCTCTTTGGCAGAAGTATTAAAGCAGCTGCCACCGAGAGCAGGAATGGAGCTGAAAATGGGAAGAAAGGCCGAGCTCACAGCACAGGAGCTGCACCAGCTGGGTGCCTTCCAGGTCACTGCAGCCCTCCGGCCTCCCAGAGGACAGCCCTGCTGCTCTCCTGTGTGTGCAGAAAGCACAAGCACGATGCAGGTAACTCACTGCACGCTATTCGGCTTTTAGAAGGGTTTGCCAATCAGATTAATTTGTTCAAGCCGAAGGAAAAAACATAATAATACAGATTTTTCATGGGGAAAGCATTCTGCTGGAGATTTTGCTCGTCTTCCTGTGCCAAACTGGCAGGAGAAGTGTATAATTAGAGCAATTAATTGATTGCAAGTCCGCACAGGGTAAGCCTTACACCCATGTGCTTCATGGGGAACGGACAGGAGATGTCCCAGTCTTATTCCACCCCACAACTCAATCGCTATCCCCAAAAGGGAATACTATTACATAAAACGTCACAATGTACCATTTTTAGGCCACATCCATGGAATCATTAAGGTTGGGAAAGACCTCCAAGACCCCCAAGCCCAACCCACCCCACCGTGCCCCTCAGTGCCACATCCCCACAGCTCTGGAACACCTCGGTTCCATTCAGACCCCCATCTAATATCCACGTATCCCCCGTTCCTTTCACAAACACTTGTTCTGTGTATCCTGATTTCCAGTGGTTTTCCCTGTCACATTCAATACATCTCCCGTTCATAAATTATAGACTTGCCTGATTTCCCTGACGTTACACAAGAGTCGACAGCAATACAGGAGAACACGGCAGAGACCCAAATTCAGCGTGCTCAAGGGATGCTGGCTGGGTAAGGTCCAAACAGAGGACCCCAGTGCCCTCCCAGAAAAGGAGCATAGAATCACAGAATGGCCTGGGTTGAAAAGGCCCACAATGCTCATCCAGTTCCAACCCCCTGCTATGTGCAGGGTCGCCAACCAGCAGCCCAGGCTGCCCAGAAAATGGATGGACCCCTTCCTTCCCCCTTGCTCTCCCTCCAATACTCAGCTCTCACCCACTCATGGTTGAGATGCTGAATGGATCCAGGAGAGCCACACGTGTTCCCCAGACCTGGTGGCACACGACCACACCCCACAGCACCAAACTCAACGTGACCACATCACACCATAGGGATTCCCTGTTTCCCAGTGCCACGAGCTACATCCCATTCACTGAACAGCCAGAATGCAGATATTGCTGATAAGAAGAGACTGCCATTTCCTCGGTACCTCCACCCCATGGGATCATCAAAGAAGTAACCAGTTCTGTACCCAGACCACTCTCACCACAGATCAACCTACAGGCTGATTTTTGACTGGACTTCTGTTTGGACTCACCCAATGATCCTTATGGATCCCCTCCAACTCACAGAATCACAGAATCACAGAATCACTAAGGTTGGAAGAGACCTATAAGATCATCCAGTCGAACCATCCACCTATCACCAATGGTTCTCGCTAAACCATGTCCCTCAACACAACATCCAAACGTTCCTTGAACACCTCCAGGGTCGGTGACTCCACCACCTCCCTGGGCAGCCCATTCCAGTGCCTGACCACTCTTTCAGAGCAGTAGTATTTCCTAATACCCAGCCTGAATCTTCCCTGGCTCAGCTTGAAGCCGTTCCCTCTAGTCCTATCACCAGTTACACGAGAGAAGAGGCCGACCCCCAGCTCACTGCAACCTCCCTTCAGGCAGTTATAGAGAGCAATGAGGTCTCCCCTGAGCCTCCTCTTCTCCAGACTGAACAATCCCAGCTCCCTCAGCCGCTCCTCATAAGCCCTGTGCTCCAGACCCCTCACCAGCTTTGTTGCCCTTCTTTGAACACGTTCCAGGGCCTCAATGTCTTTCTTGCAGTGAGGGGCCCAGAACTGGACACAGTACTCAATGTGTGGCCTTCTTGGCCACCCAGGCACACTGCTGGCTCATGTTCAGCCGAGCGTCAACCAAGATATTCTACCATGTTGTGACTGAACTTCTCCTACAAGAATTCCTTCCAAACTCATATTCATTTTAGTACAGTTTTGGACACATCATGCTGCACATACAGCTGTAATTTAGAGCAATAGATGTCAAAACCATTCCACTTCATGCAGGCAAGCCTGGGAGAAGCTTCTTGGCTGCACAGCAATTAAAACATTGATGTTGATTCAAACATGCCTGTGTCTGAAGGCTTCAGAGTTCCCCTGCTTATAGGCTGCTACCCAATTATTCATGTTCTCTTACTGTTGCTAAGAGGCTTGGTTTGTATTGTCAGTTTCTCGGGTTCTGTCATTGTGTTAAGGATTCGTATATACATTTCTGGCAGTTCTTTTATGGGAAAAAAAGCAGCTATCTTTAAGAGGATTTCATATTATTTTAATCTGAAGAGCCCTATAAACATTTCCCATTATACAGGATGAACAATCTGTTCTTGTTCATACATTAATCCTGGCAAGGACTTGAAGGACATCAACACAAAGGGGTGAAATTGTTACAGATAGCCTAAGGGTTATTGCAATACTTGAACAAGAATAGCAGGGTGGGAATGAAAACGTGGGCCAAAGGGGAGGAAACAGCATCGTGATAAGATCACCAGGCCCAAAAAACGAACAGAAAGCTATTGGAGACCACAGCAGCAATTAAAGATGAGCCTTGCGAGAAGTGTCACAAACATTTGCTAACCCAGACAGAGAGCCATCCATCCTCTTCCACTCAGTAATCATCAGTGGCAAATTATCTTCCCTCCATCTGAAGATGGAACATTTCACTGCAGAGAACAGCCCAGTGCTGGCGAGATGGCAGACGGGCAGGGTAATCTAATAGGCCTTTTCCATCTAACTTTTATGATTCTTATGAAAAATGACCTGAATAAGTGAAGTTATTTGCCCTTGTCCTCTTTGTTCATATTGAATTTAGTCAGAAGGGAAATCCTGCCAAGGATAGCAGGTTTTACTCAATTTACTGCCCTTCGTGATTGCTCTGTGAAATATTAGATACACGATAGAAAAGGTTAGGTTGGGTTTTTTTAATTGTTATTAGTGTTTGTAATAGATTAAAAGAAGAGAATACCTCAAACAGAGCTTCTTAAAAGCCTGAGGCTGTGCTGGAAGCCTCCTCTGCAGCCTGCCCCGAAATGCAGCACCGGCCCCCAACATCGGGGCAGGCAGAACGTGGGTCACACTCAGTGCAGACCGTGAACCATAAATAAGGGGCTGGGAATTGGGGTAAAAGCCAGGTGCAGCCCATCACCAGCACCGCCCATCACTGCTTTTGGCTTCCAAGCTGTTTTGCTAAGGCTGCAAAGGCAGCCTGTAATGATGCGGGATCGTTCAGATCAGGGGAATGCACTCCCTGCACACTGTGCTGCATGTGTGAGCAGTGAGATTCCAGTGAGAGGTTTTGATGTTGCTCCCCCCCCTTCAATCCCAGCCCCAAACAAGAGGCTGAGAAGCAGCAGCTGCATGCTATTGTAATGAGCGGCGTCAAAAATGCAGAGCAAATGAGGAACACATGTCTGCAAGGCAGCCCCTGCTCCTGGGCTGACCTCTGGGGCTGAATGGCTTCCCCACTCCTAACAAAAGCAGTGTAAAAACATCCCAATGACCATTATGTACCCGTGTGGGTAAGACGCTGCATCCCTTCTGGCAGACAGAGTGAGCACTGCATAGGCAGGATCTGGTCCCACTGCAGGGAGCACAGCTCAGCCCCTTAAAAGCTGATGGGCTCCCACAGAGCAGCCTCTGTTCCTTTGTTTTAATGGGGGATTCGTTCAATCACTGCTGTTGTGGTGTTCCCCATGGATTTGTTATATCTGCTCTTGGAATGGGTACTGGGAGACTTGGGTTGGGCGGAGAGGTGGTGGTGCCCCATCCCTGTAGATACACCAGGGATCAGATCTGCCAGGCTGGATGTGGCTCTGGGCAGCCTGGGCTGGTGGTTGGCGACCCTGCACATAGCAGGGGGCTTGAAACTAGATGATCATCGTGGTCCTTTTCAACCCAGGCCATTCTATCATTCTATGATGATACACAGGGTAAGGGGATGGGCTGTGAGCACTGATAGAGCTGTGGGTGTCCCTGTGCACTGCAAGGTGTGGGATCTGACAGCCTTCGGGGGTCCCTTCCATCTCCAACCATTCTGCTGTCCTGTGCCAGGGTCAGAGCAGAAGCCCTGACTCACCTACAGGTTCCTGGAGCTGTGGATTTGGGGTGTTCAAAGGATGGACAAGCTCCTCTCCAGCTGCGTCAGACACTGAGACCTAAAAATCATGCACAGTATTCCTTAACCTCTTCCACAGCAAGAAAGAGAGAGCCCTTTACTTTGGTCTAAATTATACACATTTACAAAAACTAATTGTCTAAGACACACTCCAATTACAACTCTAATTATACTTTTCTAACTCTCTGAAAGCAAACCATGCTTTTTTCTTTCATTACGCATTAAATTGGGCTGAGAGGTTTTCTGGAGCTGAGAAGCAGAAGAAATGTCAGTAGGTGTGACATGGTTTGATGGGAAGGGCTGGGGCTGAACCTGACGATCTTAGAGAATGATAGAATGGCCTGGGTTGAAAAGGCCCACAATGCTCATCCAGTCCCAACCCCCTGCTATGTGCAGGGTCGCCAACCAGCAGCCCAGGCTGCCCAGAGCCACATCCAGCCTGGCCTTGAATGCCTGCAGGGATGGGGCATCCACAGCCTCCTTGGGCAACCTGTTCCAGTGCCTCACCACCCTCTGAGTGAAAAACTTCCTCCTCAGATCCAACCTCAACCTCCCCTGTCTCACTTTCAAACCATTCCCCCTTGTCCTATCACCAACCACCCTCACAAACAGCCGTTCCCCCTCCTGTTTAAACGCTCCCTTCAAGTACTGCAAGGCCACAATGAGGTCTCCCCGCAGCCTTCTCTTCTCCCAGCTGAACAAGCCCAGTTCCCTCAACCTTTCCTCACAGGAGAGCTGCTCCAGCCCCCTGATCACCTTAGTCCTTCACCAACCTCAGAGCTTACCCTGCTTCCCACCCCTACGTATCAAGCATTGGCCCCGCTGGGCAGTGCCTTTCCTGCAGCTCTTGGCTGAAGGGCAGCTCCTGTGAGTCTCCACTCGGCTCAAATCTGCCAGATCTCTCTCTTTTTTCCCCCTTGGACTTCCTTAAAAAAAAGAGGGACAGCAATTAAATGCTGAGAAAGTTCCTTTGGAGTGACAAAACTCTGCACTTTTCCTTGTTAACAAAATAAGAAACGTCCTTTTTCCAGTTTCTTCAGGCAGCTCCCAATTAAAACCACGTGGCTGTGACCTTGGAACCTGGCAATCCAAGTCAGCCTATTTTACATCATTACTTATCCCTTCTTTTTTGGAGGGACTGACCATGACTCTAAAAAACTTGCAATTCCATATTAAGGCCAACATTGCAATCCAAGATGTGTCTAAATGGATTTAGGGTGGTGAGGCACTGGAACAGGTTGCCCAAGGAGGCTGTGGATGCCCCATCCCTGCAGGCATTCAAGGCCAGGCTGGATGTGGCTCTGGGCAGCCTGGGCTGCTGGTTGGCGACCCTGCACACAGCAGGGGGCTGGAACTGGCTGACCATTGTTGTCCTTTTCAACTCAGGCCATTCTACATGGCTGGCAGGCCACAAGAAGTCATTACCACCCATGTCCTGGTGCTGGTGAGGCATGGGGGGACACCCATGTATTAGAAGGACATTCACACAGTGAAGAAAAGCCATCAGAGAGCTACCAAGGTGATCGGGGAGTGGAAACAGGTTCAGGAAGCTGGGCTTGCTTAGTCTGGCCAAGAGGATGCTAATTGCTATCCAACGTCAGGATGCAGCTAATGAAAGGACAGCCATAAGGTGCAGCGGTGCTGCGGGGTGAGCTCGGGCATGGCAGGGCACTGTGCCCAGCTCCAGAGCACTCCCAGTACCAGATTACACCCAGGAGGGAAAGGAGGAATCCTCTCCCCCCTTCCTCTGTGATACAGCTTAGTCCATAAGGGCTGAAAGCGTGCACGTGCTACTCAGAATTTGTGCCATCCCATTTACTGATAATTAGCCCAGATGATCTAATATTCCTACCTGACCTTATTTTCTACAAAACCCCCTAAAATTAATTCTCCTGCTGGCCTCGTGTGCAGACTACAAAAGCTCAAAGCATTGCAATCCCAACCCAGCTCCGAGGCTGGAGTAAATGAGAGGATCAGACCCCAAAACCCCGAGGAACATTTGTTTTCCTTTTAAGCAGTGCTGCATTCACAGATCTCCTGGAACAACCAGGGCTGTGTGCAGAGGAATGTCAGCAGCGCCGCAGAGGAAACGAGCCATCAGCCCAGACAAATTCACAGCCTGGGTTTTGATGCTGAGATGAATCACATGGCAAACAGATCCGTACGCTGCATTTCAAACAGATGCTGAAATTGCTTTCTGCTCCGGAGCTTATACTCCTAGGAATTGCTGGTGCCAATAAAGGAAAGTAGCACCTGACTGCATTGCCTTCCATGGCTCTTGTTGTTGCTGCTGCTGCTGCTGGCTGAGAAGAACACTCACCTTCTAACAAGGCATGGAGCTTTTATTCGGGCTGAGCAGCCTTGTGCTCTCCACTGCAGTCCTACTGCTGCCTTGCTGCTCAGCTCTCCACTCACAGCCCGCTATAAGAACCTTAAATAAGTCAGCATTTGAGGATGCAAAGAAAACTGACTGCAAAGTCCAAGAGGGAAGGGAAGAGGGAAAAGGGGGAAGGGAAGAGGGAAAAGGGGGAAGGGAAGAGGGAAAAGGGAAGGGAAGGGAAGGGAAGGGAAGGGAAGGGAAAGAGGAAGGATGCAGAGATGTAGGGATGTGAAGATGCTGGAAAGCAGTGATGTGGAAATGTGAGGATGTAGGGATGTGAAGATGCAGGGAAGCAGCCCCTGACCTGATGATCCCTCGCCCTGCAGACCCCTCCAAGCCCANTGGAAGGGAAGGGAAGGGAAGGGAAGGGAAGGGAAGGGAAGGGAAGGGAAGGGAAGGGAAGGGAAGGGAAGGGAAGGGAAGGTCCTATCATTATTCACCCTTGTAAACAGTCTTTCCCCCTCCTGTTCATACGCTCCCTTCAAGTACTGGAAGGCCACAAGGATCTCCAATTATTAATTCTATGTCCTTGTTTAAATAACTGTAGCAGAAGCAATGGCCAAAATAATGCCGTTCTGTTTTTAACACAATTTATGAGTAATATTTGAAATGCAACCCCAAGCAGGGACACAAACCTTCAAGAAAAACATCAGAGTAAGAGTGAAAAAGGAAACGCAAAACCCAACGTTTTAAGTCAACAACCTGCAATCGTTGACTTACATACAATTACAATCAGCAATAAGAAGACTGTTTACATGGGTTGGTAGTGATAGGACAAGGAGGAATGGTTTGAAAGTGAGACAGGGGAGGTTGAGGTTGGATATGAGGAGGAAGTTTTTCCCGCAGAGGGTGGTGAGGCACTGGAACAGGTTGCCCAAGGAGGCTGTGGATGCCCCATCCCTGCAGGCATTCGAGGCCAGGCTGGATGTGGCTCTGGGCAGCCTGGGCTGCTGGTTGGCGACCCTGCACACAGCAGGGGTTGGAACTGGATGAGCATTGTGGGCCTTTGCAACCCAGGCCATTCTGTCTGTCCTGCTAATAAAAAGGTGGGCCCTCAGCTTCCTCAGGGATAACTTCCATGGTGTGACTGCACCTACACGGCTCCTCTGCATGCTGGGATGCAAGAAAATGCAGCTGCACTTCTGCAGGCAGCACCACAGCAGCTGTCTCCCCCTGGCACAGGTTGGTTGTGAGGATACCACCAACAAATATCATTTTTTCCTTAAGGACAAGCCACGAGCAAGAAATAATGAAGAATCAAAGTCTGAACCTGAAGGACTGATGAAGAGGAGCAGGAAATAGCAGCTTTTGGTATACAGAACACATCTGGAGCCGCAGATGAAGGAGGACAAGCAAAACCAATCACTTCCTCTCCAAGATCCAAGAATTTTTAAGAGAAACCCAATGTTTAGTATCTACTATGGCTACTGCAGCCATTTCTCATGTAGAATGCAATAACCCTCAGAATGGCACAGGCAGGTTTCTCCAACGAGGCCATCTCAGAAGGACTTGCACAGCTATTTCTCATCGGCTCCCCTCTTCTCCTGGGTAACAGTGATAGGATGAGAGGGAACGGCCTCCAGTTGTGCCATGGGAGGGTCAGGGTGGACCTGACATTGCTTCTCCAAAGAGTGGTGATACAGTGGCACAGCTGCCCAGGGAGGTGTGGAGTCCCCATCCCTGGAGAGGTTCAGGATGGGATGTGGCACTGAGGGACGCGGTCAGTGGGCACGGTGGGATGGGTTGGCCTTGGGGATCTTGGAGGTCCTCTCCAACCTTCATGATTCTGTGATTCTACAATCGACTGCAGCAATCACTGCCTTCCAAGAATACCTGGAAATGCAGCTGGGGGTGGCTTCATGTGGCACAGAGCTCTCCTCAAGCAGTGCTCCTCAAGCAGTGCTCCTCAAGCAGTGCTCCTCAAGCAGTGCTCCTCAAGCAGCTGTCCTGTTTTTCAGTGCTTCCCCATTTACCCCGACTAGGGAGAAGCATGGTAAGAACAGCACAATGTCACCAACTTCTTGAAAATTCAGTATATTTCAATGTAAGAAGACTGGTTGGGCAGCTAAAAGGCAGGATATACTTGGCCTGATGTGTCAGATACTGGACAGCCTTGTAACCCGAATGATATATTGGGAACCCAACGCAAGGTGGGCAAACAAGTAATTTAAAACACAAGAGTTATTGCCAAAATCCAACTCTCACTCCTTTCCCAATGTAAAAAGGAATTATTTAGCTCTTCCCACTATCAAATGCCATCCATGCTGACTGTTGGAATTAACAAAAACCCAAAGCAGCAAAATCAGGGAGATGCAAAATGCAGCTTCACCGCCACTTCTCACCACTGGTTGCACCCGTGGTTGTACAGCAACCTGTTTGTCCTTCAGTGCTCACCAACTTACTGTAAGCAGCACCAAAGAAGAACCCAAGAACCCAAAGCTACTCCTTTTCTTCCGTTCCATGAACAGGTTTTATTGCAGCAGCCTAAAAACAGCCTGGCAATGGAAATAACAACCCTTCCATTGCAATAAAGTGAAAAACGATGACCCAGCCCATGGCCTGGCCATGCTTTTCTCTCCGCCTTGCCTTGATGAATCCTCTCTCCCTTCATCTTAAATCTAAAAAATACCTCATAGGGTCACAGAATGACCCAGGCTGGGAGGGACCTCAAGGATCATGAAGCTCCAACCCCCCCAACAGGCAGGGCCACCAACCTCCACATTTCAGACCAGCCCAGGCTGCCCAGGGTTCATTTCCAAGAGAGAACATCTTGGGTGTTTTCCACTGCCTGGTGCTGACTGGAACTAGTTAACTCCAAGCAGGCATTCAGAGCTCTGTGGGTGATGACAGTTACATCCATAATTCATGGCATTGACACACGGGCCTGCTGCTTGGGAAAGCTGAGCAGGGACAGGCACGACATGGGGAAGGGTCCTTCTACTCCTCCTTCTTCTACTCTTGGTCCCACCCTCCCCAAAAGATAAAAACACAGAACCACAGAATCGTTCAGGTAGGAGAAGAGCTACAGGATCCCCATCCCACCCCTCAAGGAGAGGATAAGTGCATCCTTATGTATATCATAGAACACTGAGGTTGGAAAAAACCATAAGACCACCAAGTGCAACCATCCAACCACCTCCACCATGCCCAGTGAACCACAGAATGGCTTGGGTTGGAAGGGACCTCAAGGATCATGAAGCTCCAACCCCCCCAGCAGGCAGGGCCACCAACCTCCACATTTCAGACCAGCCCAGGCTGCCCAGGGCCCCATCCAACCTGCCCTTCAACACCTCCAGGGATGGACGGGGCATCCACAGCCTCTCTGGGCAGCTGTTCCAGCACCTCACCACTCTCTCTGCAAACAACTTCCCCCTCACATCCAACCTCAATCTGCCCTCCCTCAACTTCAAACCATTTCCCCTTGTCCTGCTGTTATCTCCCCTTTCCAAGAGTTGCCTCCCCTCCTGTTTGGAGGCTCCCTTTAGGTCCTGGAAGGCTGCACTGAGGTCACCCCGCAGCCTTCTCTTCTCCAGGCTGAACAAGCCCAGCTCCCTCAGCCTGTCTTTGCAGGGGAGGTGCTGCAGCCCTCTCATCATCTTTGTGGCCTCCTCTGGACCCTCTCCAACAGCTCCCTGTCTTTCTTGTACTGGGGGCCCCAGACCTGGACGCAGTGCTGCAGATGGGGCCTCACGAGGGCAGAGCAGAGAGGGACAATCCCCTCCCTGTCCCTGCTGGCCACCCCTCTGCTGATGGAGACCAGGATCCCATCTGCTTTCTCATCTGGAAACCATGTCCTTAAGCAAAGTTACCACTCCCTCCACCCCACAGCTACAGGGGCACAGATGTCCCCTCCCAAACTTACAGCAGCAGTCAGTGATGTTTGCTTGGACGTTTCGAAACCGTACGTTACCAAACTTGGAAAACTTCTTAAGTAAGTGTGACAAAGAGGAGAGCTGCCTACAGGAAAGAAAAGTGCTTAATTAACGACGTACTGAATCTAATGGGCTACTTTATTTTTTATCTGAGCAATTACTGTTGCTATTAGTAGATGATAACAAGCAGCGGGTCGCGCCACGGAGCACCCCAGTACGTGAGGCATCGTGCATTGAGTTTGTATGCAATTAAGACCACTTCATTGTCTCATCAGGTTCCTGGTGACATCCAATTAAGCAATAACACAAGGAAAGCGCTCCTAATTAATGAGGAAAATCCTCTGCAAGCCAAATACAGGTGTGTGTGTCTCAAGTAGAGCCTGAAAGAGTCGAACAGATCACTTAATCTTCATTTAAAAAAACCACACTCGAATTTATATCCAATTAACTCAATGCAGGGTTCTCTTAGGTTCCTTCCAAGGGGGGCACAATCTCTTTGTAATATTCAACAGTCAAGTGGTTTATAAAAGCTTAAAATTCAAGCTGGCACTCGGAGTCAGCAGTTGCATGCAATTATGATTTGCATGACATGACATGAGCTGATGTCACACATCCTCTGTGTCTGTGCCATGCAGTCCCATGATCCACAAGGCGTGGAAATGGGCACTAAAGGGAATCAGAAGGAGGGAAGTTGCCCCATCTTTCTATCCAAACTCAGCTGGAGATGGATGGTAAACCCACAGCTGGTCGGGGGCCTCAGCCCAGCTCAGATAAACAAGTGGTAAGAGAATAGAGAAGCCTATGTTCACTCCCTGGCACGTGCTGGTGCATATACAAAGAGCTCAGCTCAAACACCAGCGAAGGCCATACAGATCTACCCAAAATGCTCACAGAAAACCGTTTCTCCTATAGGCAGCTGTGATGTTTTCAGCAAGCCACATGAAATCCCATTATAGGCAGCAATGTTAGATCAGCCAAGGCAGCGTCACTAACGCTGTGTGATGCCTGTCAGGGACAACGTCACGCAGGGCCTGTAACCAAAAAACAATACTGGAGAACGTCAGAACGTCCTCCCAGGTCCCTCTCAGCCTCTCACACACTTCAGCAAGCAGAACAGCAAAATTTCACTGCTGCAACCAGTGACATTTCCATCAGGTGTGGTACTTTTGTACACGAGTTCCTCCTGCTAAATAAAACAATCGTGTATTTTTCAGTGCATTAAAAGCACAGGACCTTGGGGAATAACTGCCCACAAACTGCATCAGTAAGTGCAACTGCTATGGACAACATTAGTAATGGGAAGTGAGAAACAGCCTTCACCTGGTTTTGGTGATGCTGCAATCTGAATTGCTTATAATTGCTCGAGCCTCATTTTTCTGCACTTGGTGTCTGACTCAAGATCACAGAATGATAGAATGGCTGGGTTGGAAAGGCCCACAATGCTCATCCAGTTCCAACCCCCTGCTGTGTGCAGGGTCGCCAACCAGCAGCCCAGGCTGCCCAGAGCCACATCCAGCCTGGCCTTGAATGCCTGCAGGGATGGGGCATCCACAGCCTCCTTGGGCAACCTGTTCCAGTGCCTCACCACCCTCTGAAAGAAAAACTACCTCCTAACATCCAACCTCAACCTCCCCTGTCTCACTTTCAAACCATTCCCCCTTGTCCTATCACCATCCACCCTCACAAACAGCCGTTCCCCCTCCTTTTTATACACTCCCTTCAAGTACTGCAAGGCCACAATGAGGTCTCCCCGCAGCCTTCTCTTCTCCAAGCTGAACAATCCCAGCTCCCTGAACCTTTCTTCATAGGAGAGCTGCTCCAGCCTCTCCTCTCCCAGATGTCTTTTGCTGGACTTTAGCTCTGGGAAACTGAACTAGTTTGCTTCTTCTGACACCAAGAACATCCAGGCTCCTCCTGAGCATTTTGAATCCCAAATTTGGTTAAACAATTTGATCAAGGCCCATGCAGATGTTGTACCAAGGGCCATGGTTTAGTGGGTTGTACTGGTGGTAGGTGGGCGGTTGGACTGGATGATTCTGGAGGTCTTTTTCAACCTTAGTGATTCTATGACCAAAAGGTGAGGTTAAGTTAATTGATTTTAAAGATTCAGATTGCCCAAGGAGGCTGTGGATGCCCCATCCCTGCAGGCATTCAAGGCCAGGCTGGATGTGGCTCTGGGCAGCCTGGGCTGCTGGTTGGTGACCCTGCACATAGCAGGGGGTTGGGACTGGATGAGCATTGTGGGCCTTTGCAACCCAGGCCATTCTATCATTCCATGATATTTTACTAATATCCAACCTGATACACCCCTAAGGAAGCATAACCCCAAGTACCACCACATCCATACGCTTCCCTACTCATTTCCAGCCTCACCTTTCCTCTCTGCAAGCTCCATCGCCACCTGACCACCAAATCTCCTCGTCACTGCTACAGGCAACAGTGAAATGCTGGGAAATCATAAACCTCTTCCTCTGACTGAGAACGAAGCACGGACACAAAGCTCTAAATCCCCACCTGAGGAGCAAACATGGGCAGGAACTGCAGGAAGTATTACTCACAGGAGAGGGGGAAGGACGGGCAGCACAGAACGATTTCCACTTGCCTGACTCCAAGGCTCCTCACACGCTCTATCCCTGTGATGACCACCATCCCACTCCTTCAGCTCTATTTTTCCCCAGCTTTCCAGGAACTCACATCTTCACACCACTGTAAGGTGTCAGTCTTTGAAACCAATGCCTGAATGATCTCTTTATTGGATTAAAAAGAACAAAACAGGAACTATCTGGGTTTCATGAGCCAACCGTAAGTCTCCTACAGCAGATCCCTATGGGTAAGAAGGTACAGAAGACAGAGCTGTCAAGCCTCCCATCCCAACTTCTTTCATTACAAAGGCTCTTCCCCACACCTTTCTGCTCTCTTCCCTTAGCTGCTCATTTTCTCTTTTAGAAGGTTTTGGTACAAAGAAGTCCCTGAGCCAAATGACTTTTCTTTCATCCATCTCATCCCAGCGTTCAGAAAACAGGTCAAACCCACTCAGCTCGCTCACGTTATCCAAACGCTTGCTAGGATCTCATCTTCCCTATAATTTATTTAGGGCTGACTCCCTTGACAATACAGCTGAAGTATTCTTAGATCACTTCAAATATCGCTCCAATCAGCAAGAATGGGGTGGTTTCACATGCAGACAGAGCACATCAATGCACTGTTACATCTGAGAAGTGCTTTGAGAAGAGCTTGGGATCAATGACCAGAACGGGTCTGGAGACACCCAACCACCAAAGGCTCACACGGAGCCTTTGTCTCGTTGCTCACGTGCTTCCCAGTACCCCCGCTGCATCACTTCCACTGCTGCAATTCAGCCTCCATCACTGCAAGTTCCTCCACGTTATTTTCCAAGGGCACAACAGCCAGAGGTGAACACTGAGGATGAGATCATTTTGGAGAAGAAGAAAGTTTGTAAATAGCAATTTTACAGGTGGCTGCATTCCAAAAACCCCTCCCTCTGCTGATCCTAAATGAAGATCTCCAGCCACCACCCATCACCACGTTCAGAACAGCCCAGTCCTCCTCCTGCATCGTACAGGTCTGAGACATCCCCCTTTATAACTCAATATGATACTTCTACCCTTAGCTCTCAGTGCTACGATGCCATTCCCAACACTGACGACGTGCCCTGCAGTATTTTTAGTGCTTGCCTTCAGCTCACTGCTAATTTGAGCAGAGAGCCAAGGACTGCCCTGCCCAGAGTGCCATCTTGTACAGGAATGTTCAGTTCTTCACTAGGAGCGTGGTGAGGTGCTGGAACAGCTGCCCAGAGAGGCTGTGGATGCCCCGTCCATCCCTGGAGGTGTTGAAGGGCAGGTTGGATGGGGCCCTGGGCAGCCTGGGCTGGTCTGAAATGTGGAGGTTGGTGGCCCTGCCTGTTGGGGAGGGTTGGAGCTTCATGATCCTTGAGGTCCCTTCCAACCCAAGCCATGCTGTGATTCTGTGAACTTGAATAAGACAGTAATTTTAATGCACAGCTTGGCCCATTAGGTAAAAAATGAATGCTGCAATTAGCAAACTGCATCACCTCCAAACACAGGTTCTCCATAACACAGACACAGGTGAACAGTGCCCGGTGCTGCTCTGCAATTCTTTCCCTCTGCGCAGAGAGAAGAGCTGTGTTCGGAGATGCATCAACTTAAAGGGCCTGATGAGATCTCAGCTTCAGCTACAACACGCCATCAACCAAGAGCAACAGTGGCATTATTTCAAGAGCACTGATGGAAATACTGTTGGGTCCACTGCTTGGCTTTCTCTCAGTGTTCATATATGAAGGTGTTTTCTAAGAGCTGTTTATTTTATTATTCACCAAAACCCACCTCATGCCCTGCAGTACCACCCAGGTACCCACAACCTCATCCTAATACCCGACAACAACACAACCCTGTGCCGTTTTAAAGAAGAGTCACCAGAGATGGGCGTTTCCATAGCCAAAAAGCACGTTTTCCTTCCATTATCACAGAATCACAAGGTTGGAAACGACCTGCAAGATCATCCAGTCCAACCGCCTTCCCATTCCTATTAGTACCACAAGCACTAAGCCAGATCTCGTAGCTCCTCACCCAGGCGCCTCTTGAGCACTGCCAGGGACGGCGACTCCACCACCTCCCTGGGCAGCCATTGCAGTGCCTGACCACCCTCTGAGAGAAAAAGTTTCTCCTAATGTCCAACCTAAACTTCCTTTGGTACAACTTCTGGCCATTTCCTCGGGTCCTATTATTTGCCTGGGAGAAGAGGCCAGACCCTTTTTCATCACAGCCTGCCTTCAGGAAGTTGTAGAGTGCAGTGAGGTCTCCCCTGAGCCTCCTCTTCTCCAGACTGAACAATCCCAGCTCCCTCAGCCGCTCCTCATAAGCCCTGTGCTCCAGACCCCTCACCAGTTTCGTTGCCCTTCTCTGGACTCGTTCCAGGGCCTCGATGTCTTTCTTGTAGTGAGGGGCCCAAAACTGGACACAGCACTCGAGGTGCGGCCTCACCAGTGCTGAGTACAGGGGGACGATTAACCCTCTGCTCCTGCTGCCCACACTATTTCTAATGCAGGCCAGGATGCCGTTGGCCCTCTTGGCCACCTGGGCACACTGCTGGCTCATGTTCAGCCGAGCACCAACCAACACCCCCAGGTCCCTTTCCTCTTCACAGCCATCCAGCCACTCTGCCCCAAGCCTGTAGCGCTGCATGGGGTTACTGTGGCCAAAGTGCAGGACCCGGCACTTGGCCTTGTTGAACCTCATCCCATTGGCTTCAGCCCAGCCATCCAGCTTATCCAGATCCCTCTGCAGGGCCTCCCTACCCTCAGGCAGATCGACACCACCTCCCAACTTGGTGTCATCTGCAAACTTACTCAGGGTACACTCAATCCCTTCATCCAAGTCATCAATAAAGATATTAAACAGGATGGGACCCAGCACCAACCCCTGGGGGACACCACTTGAAACGGGTCGCCAGCTGGACTGAACTCCATTGACCACCACCCGCTGAGCACGGCCCTCCAGCCAGTTCCTTATCCAACGGAGGGTAAAACTGTCCAAGCCACGGCAGCCGCCCCCCCAGCACAGCTACACCCCATTCAAACCTGAGCTGCCTGATTTCCCTGCAGGCCAGTGATGCGAGGCGTGCTTTCCTCAGGCAGATGAGAGGACACACTCAGTGCTGGCTGCTTTCTCTCTGTGGTGTTACTGCAGCCCGGTGCTCTCTGGAAACCAACCAGCTTCATTGCTGTGTTTTCTCGGATCCTCAGATTATTTTTATGCTGCTTCTGCTGCTCTCCAACTCAGCCAGGAGCTATTTCAAGACGCTCAAATGGAAATCATACCCAACCTTCCTGCAGGAAAGTCACAAGCACCAAATGCAGACTTGTTCTCTTTCTATTTTCTTACTCATAAATCCCAAAGAGATGCACTTGCCCATTTGCTGTTTGTTTGTTTTACATCACCATATCTATCACTGCATCACCAACTCCAGCGCTGCTGACGCACCACCGACCTTTTAATCCCTTCCATCACCGCTGCTCACAACACAGCTCTCTCCTTCCTCCATCCCCACTCTGTAAGCACGGCTCCCGCCCCATCCCTCCAGCAGCAGTGCTTTATGCCTGCTTCATTTTCCTGCCAACGTAGCTGAAATCAAACAAAAAGGCATCCGCAGACAACCAGAAGCTCCTTGTATGACTGCCCGTGCCCTCAACGGGTACAGCACGCCATCAACCAAGAGCAACAGTGCCATTATTTCAAGAGCACTGATGGAAATACTGTTGGGCCCATTGCTTGCCTTTCTCTCAGTGTTCATATATGAAGGTGCTTTCTCAGAGCTGTTTATGGCACGCTCAGGTGGGTGGTAGGCGGATGGTTGGACTGGATGATCTTGGAGGTCTTTCCCAACCTTGGTGACTCTGTGATTCCAACTTCCTTCCTTCTCTTGCAGCACAGACTCCACCTTACTGCTCCCTTTGCCTTCTGCTACAAGTCCAAAAAGCAGTTCAGGTCTGTCTCTGTCACGGCAGTATGCACTGATACAGCTTTGGTTCTGCACTGTTACTGCCTACCCCAACATAAACTGGGACTGATAAATTGGGTTGAGACACAACCAGGAGCCTCTGGCCCTGTGCACTGCAGAGTGCAGCCACACTGAGGAGAAAGAAAGCAAAGGAAACGTAGAGGCAGCCATCTCCAAACCCTGTTTTAAGGCTTCCAGTGATCTGACCTCCCTGGGTTATCTGATGACGTTCCACCATCACTTCCTGGCTCTAATTGCTTTTGTTTCCCCCCTTGGGTACAGGGCCTGTAAACACAGCCGTGAACCAAACCAAGAAGAAACCATTGGGGCTGGTTACACATAAGTGCTCTCAAATGCTATTTACAACAACAGTGGCTATTTTATCCCTCTATGAGATACCCATTCAACCACAAAAGGAGAAGCCAGGAGTGGTGTCCCCATGGTTGGGGGTACCTTGGGAGGTCTGGTACAGCCTGAATCTCCGAAACAATCCCTGTTTCTTCAGGTGCTGCCTGGGAACAGCTTTTGTTCTGCTTCTTACTGTATTCAGGCCACCTGAGATGGATGTGCAATGCTGTTATTTACAGCCTCCCAGCCTACTGCTCGCTCGTGCTGTCACTGTGCTGGCAGGAAGCACAGCTCCCACAGCCCTGCTCTGATTCAAACACATTTCCGCCCTACGTACCAGGAAAAGACCATGGACACTCCCCACCAACCTTAAAATGGACACTCCTGCTGCATTATTTCAACACAAAAAGACCTGCAGAAACAACTCACCTTCCAACAAAGCATCCAGGTTTCATTTTAAGAGCACGTTTTAAGTCGGTTTAATTTCCAGGCCCTTCTCTACTCCTATTTTACTAAATGGGGAGGTCCTTCTGCTCCTGGTGTCTGCCTTCTCATTGGGAAAAGAAGGAGGGGGAGGACGTGGAGTTGTCCTAAAACACAGAAGATACCCAACATTGTCCCTGCAATTGCCCCTACCGTTAGAATCACTGAGTTGGAAGAGATGCTGAAAGGCCAGCTGGTCCCACTCCCTGTGATGAACAAGGACAGCCACAGCTCCATTGGGTGCTCAGAGCCCAGGCTGATAGCAGGGCACAGACTTTACACTGGTTTTGTTGAACCTCGTGAGGTTCGCCCACTGCTCAGCCCATCCAGGTCCCCCTGCATGGCATCCCATCCCAAGGCAACACCCCAAGGATGCTCTTTCCGTTCCCAAGCCCAAACCTAACTCCATGGCGTCACCTTCCCCCCCTTCATAGAATGATAGAATGGCCTGGGTGGAAAAGGACCACAATGATCATCTAGTTTCAACCCCCTGCTATGTGCAGGGTTGTCAACCACCAGCCCAGGCTGCCCTTCTCTTTGTCCACTCAATCTAAACACTGCTTCATAGGAATGTGACCTCCTGGGACTGGGCTAAGGGAGAGCCTTTGGAGCACGCTGCCTTTCAAACCAACAGGAAGGCAACAGCCACAGCTCAGCAAGCTCCTGAAGTGCAATCCCTATCCCTCCTCTGCTGGACAGCAGACACAGGTGGCACCAAAGGGCCCTCAAGTCATAGAATCATAGCATGGCCTGGGTTGAAAAGGCCCACAGTGCTCATCCAGTTCCAACCCCCTGCTGTGTGCAGGGTCGCCAACCAACAGACCAGGCTGCCCAGAGCCACATCCAGCCTGGCCTTGAATGCCTGCAGGGATGGGGCATCCACAGCCTCCTTGGGCAACCTGTTCCAGTGCCTCACCACCCTCAGAGAGAAAAACTTCCTCCTAACATCCAGCCTCAACCTCCCCTGTCTCAGTTTAAAACATTTCTCTTCCCATGGATGTAACACAGGAGAAGTAACAGCAATGGACACGACTCCATCCAGCAGATGTGACCTTGGTGCCTGCGCAGACCCACACAGCCGGGCACATCATGCTGATTGACAGTGAAGCAACGACAAAAATGTGCTCTGCCATGTTGGTCCTCAAGACTTTCCAGCATTATGTGCCAAGTGATCGACTTTGAAGACAACAATCTCTTAGAAGCCAACTAAGCAAGTCGGCCTGAGCCCATCTTGCCCTCCTTGGGGCCGGCCCACGTCCTGGTGCTGTGCCAGCAACTTGGGAGGACATGTGGACACCAAAGAACACAGAATGGTTTTCCCCCATATTTATACCAGCGTCTTTTGGTTAACAGCAACTCACCTACAAAGCAAGAAATATGGAAGAATAATAAAAAGGTAGAATCATAGGAAGGTCAGATAAAGCCTAAAACCACTACAGACAGACTGCTTCCTCCAGTTGCCTCCAGTGATCCGTAAGCCCTGCAGCTTATCTCGATAGCCAGAAAGTCCCAATATCACAGAGAAATGTATTCCAGCATCACCGCCACCTCCACCCCAGGAGGAAACTCTGCTGAAGGCTTTCAGATTGAAAAACAAGATTGCTGGTGCAGTGAGCCCTGCTAATCCTGGCTGCCAGCACAATCCGGGGGAAGAGGGCTCCGAGAAGATAAGATCCAAATCAGGAGCTTCGCAGATCAAAGGCATCAGCCTGAACCGCAAACCGAAACGAGCGAGATGCCACAACAGCCTCAAGTGGAACACATTCGGTGCTATTTAAATCTGTACAAAGCTGAAAGGACTCCATAGGGAGCACAATGGAGGAACCCAACCAGACGACCACGAATGGGCAGTGAACGTTTCCTTTCTTTCATAGAACCGTGGAATCGTTGAGGTCGGAAAGGACCTCCAAGATCCCCAAGCCCAGCGCAGCCCCACCGTGCCCACTGACCACGTCCCACAGAGCCACATCCCCACGGCTCCTGAACCCCCCCATGGATGAGGACTCCACACTGTGCAACCTGTGCCAGTGCCTGATCGCTCTCTTGGAGAGGAAATCATTCCCAATATCCAAACTGACCCTTTCCTGACACAGCTTGAGGCCATCACTTCCCGTCCTATTGCTGTTACCTGGAAGAAGAGCCCTACTCCCACCTGGCTGCAATCTCCCTTCGGGTTGCAGTAGATTGACAGCCACATTTGGATTGCTGAAGGAAGAGTGAAGCCACCACCGTGGAAATCAGGGCATCATCCAGTGTTTCATTTCTCTCCTTCTGTTGCATTTGGGCAGCAATCTGCCCTTCCTGCCATACCCAAACAGGAAAGATATGGCGGACCAGAGGTAAACCGTGCATGTGGAGAGAACAGGACTCCTGTCTTGCAGAGTCTAACATTTAGCAGGACAAGGGGAAATGGTCTGAAGTTGAGGAAAGGAAGATGAAGGTTGGATGTGAGGGGGAAGTTGTTTGCAGAGAGAGTGGTGAGGTGCTGGAACAGCTGCCCAGAGAGGCTGGAGATGCCCCGTCCATCCCTGGAGGTGTTGAAGGGCAGGTTGGATGGGGCCCTGGGCAGCCTGGGCTGGTCTGAAATGTGGAGGTTGGTGGCCCTGCCTGTTATGTGGGGGTTGGAGCTTCATGATCCTTGAGGTCCCTTCCAACCCAAGCCGTTCTGTGATTCCATGAATCTGTGATATTCTGTTGTTCTATGATTCCATGGTTTGGATTCTCCAGCTGTGAGATCTGCCCTTCTCCCCATGACGTAAAAGCACGAGGCTCAAGCAGGCTGTGACACCCAGCAAAGCTCCACCGAAGACAATCCTGTTATGTGGAATTTTGGATGAGAAGGGCAGCCAGAAAGCAGCCTGAGCAGATGCCTGCAAAAAAAGAGCTGGATGCAAGCAACGAGCAACAGGCCTTGTTTTGGTAGAGGAGAAAAGTATGTAAAGCACAGAGAGGAGAGGCACGCTGTCAGGCATCCTGCCACAGCCACAAACATCAATGAAGAGCATCGGGAAAGCATGAGGAAGTGAAGAACTGCCAGAGAAACACCCGTGCTGTATGTCACAAAGTTGTGGCCTTCCAGCATTTGAAGGGAGCGTCTAAACAGGAGGGGGAACGGCTGTTTACGAGGGTGGATGGTGACAGGACAAGGGGGAATGGTTTGAAAGTGAGACAGGGGAGGCTGAGGTTGGATATGAGGAGGAAGTTTTTCCCCCAGAGGGTGGTGAGGCACTGGAACAGGTTGCCCAAGGAGGCTGTGGATGCCCCATCCCTGCAGGCATTCAAGGCCAGGCTGGATGTGGCTCTGGGCAGCCTGGACTAATGGTTGGAGACCCTGCACATAGCAGGGGGTTGGAACTGGATGAGCACTGTGGGCCTTTTCAACCCAGGCCATTCTGTGATTCTATGATCCTATGTGTACCTGCATGCACGTGTGTGTGTTTGGTGCTGGCAGGAAAAAATGACCTTGGAATACTGAGCAAAATGGTCTCCTGCTGTTTGATTTAGGCTGTGCTGAGAGCAACCAGACTCTGCAAACAGACCCTGTGAGACAGCAGGGCCACCTCCCAGAGATACCTGACTGTCATCGACCTCCTCTTTCGACAGAGGACAGCAAATACTGGTTAATGATGCTGGTTAAAAGAAGCCATTGGACACACGGGGACAGGCAGCTCTCTCCATCAGCTGGAACGGAGCAGACGAAAAAATACTGCAAGGATCCTGGAAAAGAACTGAAAAGGAAAGTCTAAGTCAGGGTTTGGCAGTCTCTGCAGGGTACCATGCCAGGCTTTCTTCTTCCCCATGCTACAGCTGAAGCGTGCCAAGAGAAACCAAGCAGGATCTGGTAGGAGCAGGCAGGAGTCTGCGAGTCGCTGGTATCTCGTTCTCATGCACGACAGCAGCTCCTGCTGCTGCTGAGAATATCCGGGTTTGAGTGATGGAACTGTTCTGCAGGGAACACGGAGATCATTAACTGCAGAGCCAGCATCTTCCCAACTAGAAAGACACCTTCCCAGAGGAAAGTGCTGATGCACCCAGGAAAGGAATAAACTAAACAGGAGAGAAGGACGCAGAAGGATAAATGAGGTTCAAAGGCAGACAAGAGGGTCTGCGAAGAAAATGAGTTTTCTGTTGCTGTGTATAGATGTGAGGAGTCTGAATAACAAGCAGGAAGAAATGAAATTCCTATGAGTAAAAGGACAAAAACCTGGTGAGATGAGGGTGGGACTACACTCTAAAAATCAGGAGTCCTGCAGTGTTCAGGTGAGGAAGGAAGTGGGGGCTGCAATGTACAGCCCCAAGGTGGGGAGAAAGGCTCAGCTCTGCTCCACTATCAGTAACACAGAGATAAGGAATGCTGGGGCTCCCAGCAGGAACTCAGCGTGTTATGGTGGGAGAGGAGGGGTAACAGGCTCTGCTACACGACTGCACAGGCACAAGGGGGCTGACAGAGAGCTGGTGGGGCTGTGGAGGAGATAGGAGGGGTACAGAGCCTCATGCAGAAGTAATGCCACGTGGTTCGTTTCCAGAAGCACCAAAATCAGCCTCATTACAGCCAATAAAGCCGTGGTAAGCAGCGGAGTGGAAGTCCTCACAGTCGAGGAGATCAGCCTTGCATCTCAATACATCCAGGCCTGGTAATTCAATCACAGCTTCAGAACGTCCTGATTTAAATAACTGATTTCAACTGGGATGACGTTTGTGCTTTTCAGTTACCACCTTAATGAAGCATCAACAGAACGAGAACAGGCACTGCTCAGAAGACGTTGATTTTCCACAAATATAACCGAGCAGAGGAAAAATCAGGGAATTTGCATATAGATGATCCACTTAAATTCAGTCGCAAGCTCTCCAAGTGCTTTTGGGATCAAAGAGGAAATGGCTGCAGAGAGGAGCTCCGAAAAGCTTCCACAGCAAATTAGAGATGGAGCCCTCCCTGCAATCAATGGGAAGATACTCCAAGTATTAGTAAGGGATCCTCATGAAAGCAACTACAGGATAAGGCAGAAAACCTAACAGCATGGGAACGCTGAGATCAAATGGAGTCAAACCAAAAGAGCCCAATGGAAGTCAGTAGGGATGGGCATGTGGGAGGGGATGCGGAGCAGTGAGCGAGGCTGCTGGGCCACACGGAGGAAGCTAAGGGCATTCTGCATCACTGCTTGATGCAAGTCAACAGCATCATGGACTTGCCAAAAGGAAAGGGGCGTTGCAGGTTGTTTCAATAGCGATGGGTGGCAAAGAGCACGAGTTCATCTCACACGGCGGTGATCAGGGCATGGAGCGCGGACTGCGCTTGGAAGGAAGGAAGCATAGCAGAGTGCAGAGCAAAGCAATGGAAGCACGACGTGGAGCTCCTGGAGCGGGTCCAGAGGAGGCCACTAAGATGGTCAGAGGGCTGGAGCAGCTCTCCTATGAGGAAAGTTGAGGGAGCTGGGATTGTTCAGCTTGGAGAAGAGAAGGCTGTGGGGAGACCTCATTGTGGCCTTCAGTACTTGAAGGGAGCGTCTAAACAGGAGGGGGAACGGCTGTTTGTGAGGGTGGATGGTGATAGGACAAGGGGGAATGGTTTGAAAGTGAGACAGGGCAGGTTGAGGTTGGATGTTAGGAGGAAGTTTTTCATGCAGAGGGTGGTGAGGCACTGGAACAGGTTGCCCAAGGAGGCTGTGGATGCCCCATCCCTGCAGGCATTCAAGGCCAGGCTGGATGTGGCTCTGGGCAGCCTGGGCTGCTGGTTGGCGACCCTGCACACAGCAGGGGGTTGGAACTGGATGAGCATTGTGGGCCTTTGCAACCCAGGCCATTCTAGGATTCTATGAGAACAGACTAAAGGTCTTCATTCAGCCCAGAAGGGGTTAAGCTGAGGGAGACCACAACACTCCTACCAGGGAGGGTGGAGACAACCAGGATGGGTTACTCTGCAAGTCCTCCAGAACAAAGTATCTCAATCTGCCAAAGAAACACTGCCAAGGGAAGACACTGGAAGCTAAACTGGCAGCCAAGCAACAACTGCCATCCACCTATGGAAGCTGAGGTGCCTTCTAGACTGATATGTTCAGGGGAGAATTAGAGACACACGTGTCTGGGATGCTCCGGAGACACACAGCCTTGACTCAAGGAGGGGAATGGGCTGCAAGGTCTCCTGAGCTCTCCACCAGCTCCACATTGCAATGAATGGGGCCTCAGAGGCATTGGGAGACCTCAAAGAGACCTCTGAGAGCCCCCGGGGTTCCTCTTCAATCTCTTCTGGAACATGGAAGAAAACACAGAAGATGAGTATTCCTAACAGGACGTCAGAATAGGGCGAGAAGATGAGCTGGGTAATGAAAACTCAGGCAGATGTCAGCCATGGACAAAGTAAGGGAGAAGTGAAGCAGACCTGATCTCGACTTTAAAAGGACAGGAACAAAATTAATGACAGTCAGCTAAGTTATAGAAAATAGCCCTTGGCAAAAAAAGACCATTTCCTTCTTAGATCTGAGGTTCAGCATCAGGTTGATACGGGCAACTTTAGTTGAGCATGGCATTTGGGCCCAAAAATGACCACCGTGCTATGTCAGCATAGCGTGCTGAATGGATTATGGGTTGGCCCATGATCACTGCATGCAGTCAGCCAAGGAAAATCACCAACCACAAAGACGGCTGCAGTGGGGCTCTGCCGGCCTTGACAAAGAGCCCAGTGCTGCTCCAGAGGTCCACTGCTGACCTGGAAAACGACTTCAAGCATAGAGAAGCAATCCTGTGTCCACAGATCGGTGGGACGGCCCTCATGGGAACAACACGGGAGAAGCCACAGTTTAACTAGAAAAGGAGCAGGGTGTAATGGACACTGAAGGGCTACAAGGCCTGGAGAGCCCCACGTGGTGACCTGACCACAACAGCAGCTGAAACGTCCCTTGGTTCTGCGGTCACCTTCCTCCATCACCTCCGCACTGCTCCGGGGCAGGAGAGGGGGGGAAAGAAGCGCTCTGTGCTGGATGCTTCACTGCATGGAACCCCAAAGCAGCCAGGAACTGCAGCAGCTTTATGTCTCGTCTTCAGCAGCTCTGAAATGGGAGCTCTGATTCACAAGCTGCAGAAACTCGAGGGAACACTGATCTGCTCTGCAGTGCTCCAACAGCACCTGCAAAGCTTCGTAGAATCATAGGACGGCTTGGGTTGGAAGGGACCTCAAGGATCATGAAGCTCCAACCCCCCCCAACACACAGGGCCACCAACCTCCACATTTCAGACCAGCCCAGGCTGCCCAGGGCCCCATCCAACCTGCCCTTCAACACCTCCAGGGATGGACGGGGCATCCACAGCCTCTCTGGGCAGCTGTTCCAGCACCTCACCACTCTCTCTGCAAACAACTTCCCCCTCACATCCAACCTCAATCTGCCCTCCCTCAACTTCAAACCATTTCCCCTTGTCCTGCTGTTATCTCCCCTTTCCAAGAGCTGAGCTTAAAGCAGTTCATGGCACTGCTCCTTGATGGTAACTCTACGTTAAACCAAACCAGGGTTGAGCTCAACGCACAGGAATTGAGAACAAAAGCTGAAACTCGGATAAGAAGAGATACGATGCCACATTTATCTCCAGAGCCCACAACAGAACTCTGCTACCACAGAGGAAACCAACCCCAACCAGCGCCTGCCCCACAAGGTTGGATGTTAGGAGGAAGTTTTTCCCCAGAGGGTGGTGAGGCACTGGAACAGGTTGCCCAAGGAGGCTGTGGATGCCCCATCCCTGCAGGCATTCAAGGCCAGGCTGGATGTGGCTCTGGGCAGCCTGGGCTGCTGGTTGGCGACCCTGCACATAGCAGGGGGTTGGGACTGGATGAGCACTGTGGGCCTTTGCAACCCAGGCCATTCTGTGAACACATCAAAGGTTGCCAGAGCCCGTCCGTCACAGCCAGCTGTCAGATGCTATCAGCCATCTCACTCTCCAATTAAAATCCCCCCAGAATTACCTTATTTCTTGTGCACATCTCAGCCCCAAACACAGTGCTGGGGTCCCTCCTCTCCCAGCACACGGGCTGACGTGAGGATGCTTCCCAAAGCTCTCTGTCACACCAACACCTGCAGGAGGACACCAGCACGGCTCCGTGCCTCCTCCCCCCTCACGGTGCACCCAGGGGGAGCCACGGCACTGCTGAGAGCCTCAGCTCTGCCAAGAGAGCTTAAGGAGGGTCACGGAGGAAACACAAAGTACACAGAGCTCTTGCACTGCGGAAAAGGAAATCAGAGCCTCTGCGGATACAATCAAGCTCGAGAAGCATGACTAGGAGACAAATGAGGACCGTAATCCAGACCGAAGGGAAGAGGGAGCTCAGAAAGGAAGACGTAAAAATGGCGTTTCCCTTCTGACAACCTCATCAGCTCCTGGTCCCGACGGTTTGATCCTGGAAATGAGCAGAGCTTCACAAGTGGAACAGCGAAGGTTTCTACGCTCTGGGGGCACAAACATCTCAGTCTGTCCTCTACCTCTGTTTGGAACTTCGCTTCTACATAAAGCCCATTCCCAGCTCAGCACCAGCTGAGCTCCAGCCCTGAGCTCCACCTCAAAGTCAAACATCAACGCCGACCCACAACCACTGCCCCCAAAGGCTCCCCAAGAGCAGCCCCCGCCCCGCACCACACACAGACCTGCAGCGGGTGCTTTCTGCACGCAGGCAACCCAACTGAAATGGACAGGCTTTACCAAGTCAGACACAACTCAACTGTAACTTCAGTGCCTCAACTGAAAGCGTCACACCAGGCCCCCAGCAGTGCTTCTCCCAGGAGCTTCCACCTGCCTGAGAAACGCTCTGGAAGCACCGAGGGCAGCATCACCTTCCTTCCTTCCTTTCCTGTTTTCCTTGGCAGCTCAACTGCAAAGGTAAATGGTAAAAACAACCCCTCTGTAGCTCACCCACTGCAGTGCAGGCTTCTTGTTGCCCTGCAAAGGTCTGTTACTATCACCTAAGACCCAAAAGGGCCTCAGCGACACGTTCTTCCGTATGCTACAGGTATTGCACTACTTCTGATGCAGTAACAGAGTCCAGGCTTCTCTTTAAGCTGTACTGTCCATTACTGAGCAGGTTCAGAAAAGATGAGAACCACCAAATCCTGGAACGGCTCATGTTGGGAGGGCCCTTAAACATCACCTCGTTCCAGCCCCCAAAAACCCCCGAAGGATAAACCAGGCTGTCTGAAACACAGGAAGGACGTGGAGCTCTTGGAGCGGGTCCAGAGGAGGCCACTAAGATGGTCAGAGGGCTGGAGCAGCTCTGCTATGAGGAAAGGTTGAGGGAACTGGGATTGTTCAGCTTGGAGAAGAGAAGGCTGCGGGGAGACCTCATTGTGGCCTTGCAGTGCTTGAAGGGAGCGTCTAAACAGGAGGGGGAACGGCTGTTTGTGAGGGTGGATGGTGATAGGACAAGGGGGAATGGTTTGAAAGTGAGACAGGGGAGGTTGAGGTTGGATGTTAGGAGGAAGTTTTTCCCCCAGAGCGTGGTGAGGCACTGGAACAGGTTGCCCAAGGAGGCTGTGGATGCCCCATCCCTGCAGGCATTCAAGGCCAGGCTGGATGTGGCTCTGGGCAGCCTGGGCTGCTGGTTGGCGACCCTGCACACAGCAGGGGGTTGGAACTGGATGAGCACTGTGGGCCTTTGCAACCCAGGCCATTCTATCATTCTATGAAACACCTCTCTGGGCTCGTCCATGCATCAGGCCACGTTATGCACATCATTCAGTGAGGAGAATCATTCTGAAAAATGTTAACATTTGGTTAAAAAGATTCAAGAGGGAGGTATTTCAACTCTTGGAAAGGGGAGATAACAGCAGGACAAGGGGAACTGGTTTGTGGTTGAAGGAGGGCAGACTGAGATTGGATGTGAAGGGGAAGCTCTTTGCAGAGAGAGAGGTGAGGTGCTGGAACAGCTGCCCAGAGAGGCTGGGGATGCCCCGTCCATCCCTGGAGGTGTTGAAGGGCAGGTTGGATGGGGCCCTGGGCAGGCTGGGCTGGTCTGGAATGTGGAGGTTGGTGGCCCTGCCTGCTGGGGGGGTTGGAGCTTCATGATCCTTGAGCTCCCTTCCAACCCAGGCCGTTCTGTGATTCTATGAGATGCACAACGAGGCGAGCTGGTATTCGTGCTTTCCAGAGCAAAGGTTGGAGCTGTGGATCTAATGCACGTTCTGTCTGAAAACACACTGCCAGCTGCAGTCGGTCACCTCACAAGGACAAGCACCGCACACACACACTGGTGCTGGGCTCCCTGCTTGGGCATCTGCTCATTTCTTCATGCCCTCAACCACAAAGCTCCAAGCAATCCTTAAAACTCACAACTCTGAAAGAACTTCAAATAAGATAAACAAATACACATTCGCCCTCCTGGTGCCGATTTCCTCTTTCTTTATGTCACTCAACATCGCTGCTCCACCCGAGTCCCGGTCAGTGAGCACTTCACAGCCAACACCTCCTGCAATAACGCAGTTGATGCAATCAAGTCCAGCTGAACGTTTCCCTAAAGATGTTTCCACCATTCGCCTCCCCCCAAAAGCCCCAGCTTCCTCCATCTCTATTTAGCACCGAAAATAAACACACCGCTGCATCCTAAGCCATATTTTGATTAAAACATCAACAGAACCGCTCGGGGTTTCTTTCTAGTTCGCACTACACGCCTTTGTCCAGGAGAGGAGGAAAAAAGAGCCCCCGACTGCTCCATCCACAGCACTCAGCACCAAACAAATGCACCCTGAAGGTAATTCGGGCTGTGGGAATGCATGACCTGAGAGCTCCTCACGGGGGGGAGGGGGGGAGAAAGAGAGGAGACCGTATATAAAATAGAATAAAACCCAGCCCAGCACAAAACCTTTTCTGAATATTATGTCACTGCTCTGTGCTGCACGCAGGGCTGACGCTGAGCACCTCTGTGGCACAACCAGCCCACACCACACAGACGCGCCGAGCTGCCCTGAGCACCGCAGTGCCAATCACGAAGCGTTAAAGCAACGATTCTATAATCACAACAACTTCACCAGGGTAGAACACAGCCCGCATCTCACACAGCCGCAGCCCCGCATCTCACAGCCTCAAGGCTCCACGCTGCCATCCCTGAGCCCGTCAGTGCCATTTCCAGCAAAGTTCCATCAGGGCTTCGCGGCGTTCCCCGCTCTCCAATGCAAACCCCTTCCTTCCAGTGCTCCCTTCTGCACCCGCAGCCTGCAGAGCTGCACACACGGAGGGAAACCATCGACATGCAGAAGCACGGACCTGAGAACTCCATTTCCTTTCCGGCACGAGAAGAAAAGGTGAAACTTGGCTTGGAGCTCACGTCAGGAGTTCCCTGCAGGGCGCAGACCCCGCTGAGGGGCTCCCAGAGCCGCTTCCCCGCTCCTCCTCACCCCTCTGTGCCCCCCCGGCTCGTGCCAACCCATCACGCCACACAACATGGCCTCCTGCCAAAATTTGGGGGGGAGGTGAACGCGTTTCTCCTCTGGGGCTTGAAAACAAACCCCCTCCACAAAGGCTTACGGAGGATGACAAGGGCCGGTCCGCTCCGTGTCCCCTTCAGCATCCCAGGGGTTGTGCCCTCGTCCCCTCGCAGCCCCAGGCAGTGCCACCCCGACTCCCCCCCACCCACTGCAGCCCTGCCCTGCTGTCCCCACGCTGTGTCCCCAATTTGTCCCCATTCTCTCCCATTCTGTCCCAGCCTGACACCCCTTCCAGCCCACCCCCCTTCCTCTCAGAGCGAATAGGGCGAGAAGATGAGCTGGGTAATGAAAACTCAGGCAGATGTCAGCCATGGACAAAGTAAGGGAGAAGTGAAGCAGACCTGATCTCGACTTTAAAAGGACAGGAACAAAATTAATGACAGTCAGCTAAGTTATAGAAAATAGCCCTTGGCAAAAAAAGACCATTTCCTTCTTAGATCTGAGGTTCAGCATCAGGTTGATACGGGCAACTTTAGTTGAGCATGGCATTTGGGCCCAAAAATGACCACCGTGCTATGTCAGCATAGCGTGCTGAATGGATTATGGGTTGGCCCATGATCACTGCATGCAGTCAGCCAAGGAAAATCACCAACCACAAAGACGGCTGCAGTGGGGCTCTGCCGGCCTTGACAAAGAGCCCAGTGCTGCTCCAGAGGTCCACTGCTGACCTGGAAAACGACTTCAAGCATAGAGAAGCAATCCTGTGTCCACAGATCGGTGGGANGCGGCTCCTCAGGCGACGGCGGTGTCCCCTCAGCCGGAGCGGCTCTCCCCCACCGGAGCTGCTCTCCCTTCGCCGGAGCTCTGCCTCAGCCCGCAGCCGCCAGCGAGTGGGGGAGGGGGCGGCGGCGGCAGGCGGGGAGCGGGAGAGGCGGGGGGGGGCACCGCAGCGGGACCGTTACAGCCGCCGCGCGGACTACCGCTCCCGACACGCCCCGCGCGCAGCCCCCATCGCACCGCGGCGGCCGCGCGCCGCGAGGCACTGTGGGTAATGTAGTCCTGGCACGAGGCAGACAGGGCCCGGGCCGCCGCGGGGGGTGCTGGGATGTGTAGGAGCGCGCTGTATGCCGGGAGCTGTAGTGCGCCTGCGGCGCCGCGGGGTGTGCCGGGAGTTGTAGTGCCGCGAGGAATGCCGGGAGTTGTAGTCCGCGCGGGGTGCGGGGGGCGCCTCGTGTGCCCCGGGCCGGGCGGTCTGTGTTAGGCCGCGGCTCTGAGCCCGACCGCCCGCAGCCGCGAGTTCGGGGCTGAGCGCTCCGTGCGGAGCCCCGGGGACGTTCTGAGGGGGGAGACGGGCGTCTGAGAAATGGGAAGGCCGGGTTCGCGACCCCCCCTTGCGGCGGATGGAGAGCATCGCCCCGCGCTGCCGCACCGAGAGCTGCGAGGGGGGGCGTGGAGAGTCCGCGCTGGGTGCTGCCGGTGCTCGGAGCACGGATTTGGGGCGACGCCGCCCCACATGCAATGGGACGGAGCCCAGCTGGAGGAGGACGATACTGGAAGTCTCCAAGTTGGTCTCTTAATGAGCTCCACCTGATTGCTACGAAAGAAAAGTCAGCCCTCCAAAATGCTGCACCGGCGTCGTTTCCTTCTGCAGAGGACATTGGAGCACTCTGGGGTGGTTTCACGCCATCGCTTTTGGGGTGGGGGTGCTGCTGCCTTCCCTCCCAGCCAGCCAAACCATTGGAGCAGCACGATGGATTCCCAACCCTGTGTGAACCCGCTGCCATTTTAAATAGAGTGTCTGCTTCTCTCTGTCCTTCTGCTGTCAAGGAGAACATTATTCCAACCCCACGGCAGAGCTGACGGTACATGGAGGACAAGTTGATACACTGGAGGGAAGGGAAGCCATCCAGAGGGACCTGGACAGGCTGGAGAAGTGGGCCTGTGAGAACCTAATGAGGTTCAGTAAGGCCAAGTGCAGGGTGCTGCATTGGGTCGGGGCAATCCCAGGTACTGATACAGACTGGGGGAAGATCTCCTTGAGAGCAGCCCTGCGGAGAAGGACTTGGGGGTCCTGGTGGACGAGAAGCTGGACATGAGCCAGCAGTGCGCGCCTGCAGCCCGGAAGGCCAGCTGTGTTCTGGGCTGCATTAAAAAGGGGTGGCCAGCAGGGAGAGGGAGGTGATTGTCCCCCTCTGCTCAGCTCTTGTGAGGCCCCATCTGCAGTGCTGCGTCCAGGCCTGGGGCCCCCAGCACAGGAAGGACGTGGAGCTCTTGGAGCGGGTCCAGAGGAGGCCACTAAGATGGTCAGAGGGCTGGAGCAGCTCTCCTATGAGGAAAGGTTGAGGGAACTGGGCTTGTTCAGCTTGGAGAAGAGAAGGCTGCGGGGAGACCTCATTGTGGCCTTGCAGTACTTGAAGGGAGCGTCTAAACAGGAGGGGGAACGGCTGTTTGTGAGGGTGGATGGTGATAGGACAAGGGGGAATGGTTTGAAAGTGAGACAGGGGAGGTTGAGGTTGGATGTTAGGAGGAAGTTTTTCACGCAGAGGGTGGTGAGGCACTGGAACAGGTTGCCCAAGGAGGCTGTGGATGCCCCATCCCTGCAGGCATTCAAGGCCAGGCTGGATGTGGCTCTGGGCAGCCTGGGCTGGTGGATGGCAACCCTGCACACAGCAGGGGGTTGGGACTGGATGAGCATTGTGGGCCTTTTCAACCCAGGCCATTCTATCATTCTATGATCCTATGCAAAGCATTGGGTGCAATCACACCAAGGGCCTGTCTGACATCAGCCAACGTTTGGGCCAAAGCTTCACTCTTCCTATGGGGATCTTCTTCCTAATTGACTTCAGAAAGAAGCAACCCCGAGTCTAATTTCAGACCACGCAGCTCTATATCCAAAAGGCACAACACAACTGAGCTGATACCCAGCATCATGGATTGATCCAATTCCTTCTGCTGCCCAACACAGCAAAGCCAGCACCAGAGGGAGGGAGGGAGGGAGGGAGGGGATGGGCTTTGGGTGAACAGCCTGCCAGAATGGATGTGGGTTTTGCATGCAGGGCTGCCCAGTGCTTAACGAACATCTGTATCAGCAGCCCAGCCCTGGCTATAAATAACCCGAGTCGGATTTTAAGCCCTGCAATGCCAACCAGCCCCAGGGATTTCGGGCGCTGCTGGGGTCAGCCATAGGGGATGTGTCCCTTCCTGGGCTGCACGGGGCTCCGTACACATCCTGCACATCTGCATGATGCTCCTTGCATCTGGATTTGCTCACGGCTCATTCCTCTGTACACGGTGGCGGGGTGGCTGTGGGGACCTGCTTCCCCAACACATGCTGATGTGAGATGAAAACAGGCTGACATGATGACCCCAAATGCTGTTCTGCAGAGCCGGGGCTTTGCTGAGCCCCCCCTCCTGCCTTATGAACCCCCAAGCCTGGTGTTAGATTGGGGGTGTCCCCGCAGAAGCTGTTCCCCCTTCCACCGCTCCACCCCCAATGCCGGGATACCACATGGAGGAGTTAAGCACCTTGACCCCCCCAGCATCCTCTGTGTACCCCATGGCCTCAGGGCTCTGTTCTGAGCTGTGCCCCTGGAAGCCCCCCCCGCCATCACCCCAAGCACACAGCATTGGTTTGGAATTCCCAGCTGCTTTTTTTTCCCCATCCACCCAACCACGCGGCCGCTCCGTCCGTGTGATGCTGTGAGCATCGCAGGGGGGGATTGGGGCTCCGGGATGGGGGGGCCCTCCGTGCATCCCCACGTTTTGGGGCTCTCACGTTCAGGCAGTGACTCTCAGCCCGATCCTGAACTCACCTCTGCTCTGTGGGATGGAGGTGATGCTGTGACCCCCCCAGGACCACCCGCTCCATCCCACCCGCAGCATCCCCAGGACCACCAACACCACGAAGTGCTTTGGGACCTCAAACTGCCCCAAATGGCCATTTTTCCCCCCGATGCTGAGGGCCCCGCAGCTCCTTTAGGACCGTTTGCCAGTGTCGGACTACAGCTCCCAGCGCGCTGTGCGTGCAGCGGGGACGGGCGGAGGGAACGCGAGCGGGAGCGGAGCGCAGCGGGGATCTGCTGCGCTGCTGTGCCCGGTGAGGGGTCCGGGGGGGTCCGGGGGCAATGGGGTGAGGAATGGGGATGGGGTGCGAGGGGGTGGGATGCCGAAGGAGGGGGTACGGGGGGATGGCTGTACAAAGGGATGGATGTGCAAGGGGAGNACACTGTCCCCCCAATCCTTGTTGTGCCCGAGCTGTTTCACCATGTTCTGCGTCTCCAATACTTACATACCTCAGCCCTGCATTCCCAACCCCCACGTCCCCAAGCTCTGTGTCCCCACGCCCTGTGTCCCCAACTTCCATATCTCCAATCCTTATGTACCCAAGTTTGGCATTCCCAAGCCCTATGTCCCCAAACCCTGTGTCCCCAAGCTCCATGTCCCCAAGCCACGTCCCCCAGCTCCATCTCTCTGCACTGCGTCTCCAAGCTTGGAATCCCAAGGTCCCCATGTCACCAGGATCCACGTCCCCAAGCCGTGGGGCTGTGTGTGGCTGTGTCCACTTCAATCCATGCTCTTTGCCCACCCAACCCCAAAGGCTGTGCCACCCTCCCCGCTCCAGCCCGCACCGCCGCATCCCCCACGCGATGTGCGTCCTCTCCCCTCTCCTTTCCCCACCTCCACTCCACACTCATTCCCAACGCTCCCACGGCTGTGACTCAGCGCTCCGTCTCGCACAAACACAGCAGAGCTCAGCTCAGCCCACGGTGCAGCACAAAGTGCTTTTCTTCACACGGCGATGCCGGAGCCTCCATGGAGCTCCTGGCAGAGTCGGAGCGCGGTGGCAAACACCGTGGGGGCACAGGGGAGTGGGGTACAGGGATAACCAGGTATGGGAGCAGCAGGAGATGGGGTGCAGGGGGAGGGCAGCACTGGAGATGCGGGTGCTGAATTGGGGGTGTTTGTACATGGGGAGGTGGGCACTGTGGTGCCCCGCAAAGTGGATATGGAGGCAGAAGAGGTGCCGGGGGGGGACAGGAGAGCACCAGATGTGGGTACTGGGGATGAGTACAGGAGGGTGATGGCGCCCAGAGATGTGAGCACCAGGTGCTGTGATTTTGGGGGGCTGTGGGTGACAGAGGGGGGTGGGTGGAGGGGGATGGTGGCCGCAGAGCCCAGGGGGACATGCCGGGGTTCGGGCAGTGCTGCGGTGTTGGGGTGCCCGGCGGTGGGGCCGTTCCTGCCTGGCGCTGTGCTGCTGTCACTGCTCGGGGACCCGGGGAGCGATGACTTCATGGCCTCATTAAGGATTAATTTCCATCCAGGCAGGAAAACAAAACAAGTGCGGCCGCCGCTCGGCGTGGAAAGTTACCGGGGCCGTGGGGAGGCAGCGCCTGTTTTCATCCGCGTCCCGGATTTCTCCATTTACCTCCACGGGACGATAATCCCTAAATCCCAACGAGATTAAAGGCACCAAGAAAGGTGGCACAGCCCCTCCCCACCTCCGTGTTTCCCCGGTTATGAAACCCTACGTCTGCGCGGCCCCGATTCACCCGGGCATTTCCCATATCCCTCCCGCAGCCCCACGGGGAGGGAGTGGGGGCAGCAGGAGCTGCTCTTCTAACCCCCTTCTTTCTGTTCTTCTATTTTTTCCCTCCCTGCAGCAGAAGGTCCGGAAGCCCTCCCGTGGCCATGGCACTGGTGAAGAGCGGATGGCTCTGGCGGCAGAGTGAGTGCCAATCCCGGTCCCTGATCCCAATCTCAATGGGGTTCTGTCCCGCACCCAGGATGCAGTTTGGGGTCACGGAGCTCAGCCACGGATGCGCTATGAGGACCCTCCTGCTCCCACCTTATAAGGACTGGGAGATGCCCCAATGGCTTTTTCAGGGATGGATTCAAGGGTTTCATTAAAGCCACGCTGCTGTGGTTCATCCCCAAGCCAGGCACCCCACGGGTTGTGCTGGGGGCAGCGGGACCTCGCTGCGGGTTTAGGGTCACTCACACCCCACCGTCCCCCAGGCTCCATCCTGCGCCGCTGGAAGAGGAATTGGTTCGTGCTCTACCTGGATGGCAGCTTGGTGTACTACCATGACGAGACGCAGCGCGACATGGACGGGCGCATCCACGTCAAGTACAGCTGCCGCGACGTGCGGACCGGCCGCGAGTGCCGCGGTGAGCAAAGCCCTGCAGCCCCACTCCCTGCAGCCCCGCTCCTTGCGTCCCCAAGCCCCACGTTCCCAAGCTCGGCATCCTCAAGCTCCATGTCTCCATTCCCTGCACCCCCAAGCCCATATTCCCCAAGCTCTGTGTCCCCAGTTGTTGTGTCCCCACTCCTTGCATACCCAGGCTCTGCATTCCCAAGATGGGTCTCCAAGTTGAGTCCCCAAACTCCACATCCCCAAGCCCTGTGTCCCCAAGCCCCCTATTCCCAAGCTCTGCATCCCCAAGCTCTCAGTCCCCACACACTGTCCCCCCAATCCTTGTTGTGCCCGAGCTGTTTCACCATGTTCTGCGTCTCCAATACTTACATACCTCAGCCCTGCATTCCCAACCCCCACGTCCCCAAGCTCTGTGTCCCCACGCCCTGTGTCCCCAACTTCCATATCTCCAATCCTTATGTACCCAAGTTTGGCATTCCCAAGCCCTATGTCCCCAAACCCTGTGTCCCCAAGCTCCATGTCCCCAAGCCACGTCCCCCAGCTCCATCTCTCTGCACTGCGTCTCCAAGCTTGGAATCCCAAGGTCCCCATGTCACCAGGATCCACGTCCCCAAGCCGTGGGGCTGTGTGTGGCTGTGTCCACTTCAATCCATGCTCTTTGCCCACCCAACCCCAAAGGCTGTGCCACCCTCCCCGCTCCAGCCCGCACCGCCGCATCCCCCACGCGATGTGCGTCCTCTCCCCTCTCCTTTCCCCACCTCCACTCCACACTCATTCCCAACGCTCCCACGGCTGTGACTCAGCGCTCCGTCTCGCACAAACACAGCAGAGCTCAGCTCAGCCCACGGTGCAGCACAAAGTGCTTTTCTTCACACGGCGATGCCGGAGCCTCCATGGAGCTCCTGGCAGAGTCGGAGCGCGGTGGCAAACACCGCGTTGTGTGTTTGGCGTTGGGTCCCCCTCGTGTGTCCGTGAGATTTGGCACATCCAAAGCGAACTCAGCTCAACCCCGGGTGGGAAACTTGGGGTCATTTTCTGCTGCGGAGGTGGAAGTTCCTGCTGGCGCTGGCACCTGACCTTTGAGCGCAGAGACAAAGAGAAAACCAAAGCCAACTCTGAGCGTGGCTTTTGGGGTGAAAATCCCACCCCATGGGTGGCTTTGGGGATCCCCGTGTGTGGCACTGTCCGTGTTCTCAGGTGGCTTTGAGGATCCCCTTGGGTGGTTTTGGGGGTTCCACTGGGTTGGCATTGGGGATCCCATTGGTTGGCACTGTGGGTCCCCTCAGGTGGCTTTGGGGGTCCCAACAGACAGCTTTGGGGATCCCACTCAGTTGCTTTGGGGGCCCCACTGGGTTGGCTTTGGGGGATCCTATTGGTTGGCACCGTGGGTTCCCTCAGGTGGCTTTGGGGGTCCCAACGGACAGCTTTGGGGATCCCACTGGGTTGGCCTTGGGAGATCCCATTGGTTGGCACCGTGGGTTCCCTCAGGTGGCTCTGGTGGTCCCAACGGACAGCTTTGGGGATCCCCTTGGGTGGTTTTGGGGTCCCACTGGGTTGACATTGGGGATCCCATTGGTTGGCACTGTGGGTCCCCTCAGGTGGCTTTGGGGGCCCCACTGGGTTGGCCTTGGGGGATCCCATTGGTTGGCACCGTGGGTTCCCTCAGGTGGCTCTGGTGGTCCCAATGGACAGCTTTGGGGATCCCCTTGGGTGGTTTTGGGGGTCCCACTGGGTTGGCAATGGGGATCCCATTGGTTGGTACTGCAGGTCCCCTCAGGTGGCTTTGGGGGTCCCAACGGACAGCTTTAGGGATCCTCTTGGGTGGTTTTGGGGGTCCCACTGGGTTGACATTGGGGATCCCATTGGTTGGTACTGTTGGTCCCATCAGGTGGCTTTGGGGATCCCCTTTGGTGGTTTTGGGGGTCCCACTGGGTGACATTGGGGATCCCATTGGTTGGCACCGTGGGTCCCCTCAGGTGGCTTTGGGGGTCCCAATGGACAGCTTTGGGGATCCCACTGGGTTGCTTTGGGGGCCCCACTGGGTTAGCCTTGGGGGATCCCATTGGTTGGCACCATGGGTTCCCTCAGGTGGCTCTGGTGGTCCCAACGGACAGCTTTGGGGATCCCCTTGGGTAGTTTTGGGGGTCCCACTGGGTTGGCAATGGGGATCCCATTGGTTGGCACTGCGGGTCCCCTCAGGTGGCTTTGGGGGTCCCAACAGACATCTTTAGGGACCCCCTTGGGTGGCTTTGGGGTCCCACTGGGTTGTCTTTGGGAATCCCATTGGTTGGCACTGTGGATCCCCTCAGGTAGCTTTGGGGGTCCCAACGGACAGCTTTGGGGATCCCCTTGGGTGGCTTTGGGGTCCCACTGGGTTGTCTTTGGGAATCCCATTGGTTGGCACTGTGGGTCCCCTCAGGTGGCTTTGGTGGTCCCAGCAGAAGGCTTTGGAGGTCCCCCCGCTGAGGCTGGCTCTGGCTGTCCCCTTGCAGACGTGCAGCCACCTGAGGGGAAGAGCCGTGAGTGCCTGCTGACCGTCGTGCTGCGGGACAGCTCCAAGACGACGCTGTGCGCTGAGAGCGAGGACGACGCCATGTAAGTGCCTGAACCCCCCCAGCAGCTCCAGCCCCCATTATCCTGGCCCCAAAAGCACCTCAGTGGGGAGAGAATCACATCCTGCTGCCCCCAGCTCCCGCTCACTGTGAGCTCCGAGGTCGTTTGCAGGGCAGGGGGTGCAGATTTGCTTTTCTCACTGAATACCTCTGAGCCAAGCAGAGCTATTTTTAAGCATCCTGGATGAGAAATCACCTCTCAGCCAACCACAAAGAACTGTGGCAGCGTTTCCATCTGCGTTCGTTGATAAATAATGCAAACATGGAGCGCTAATTGGATTAAGGCCATGCCCAGGATGATGCAATGCCACTTTTAGCACCGCTCCTCTTTAATAGCAAGAAACCTTAAGCTGCTCTTAGATGACAGGGAGATGTTGGAACTGGATGGTCGTTGAGGTCCCTTCCAACCCAAGCCGTTCTATGATTCTATGTTGAGACACTTGAGATGGGGGGGAAACTCTCCCATTATCTGCCAGCTCAGGGTCACGTTCCCACCTCATTCGCCCCAAGCCATTCCTGCCAGGCACCCCATCCCCAGCCCTGTGCCATCGGGTCCCTGTCCCATCCCCATCCCTGTGCTAACTGGGAATTAAGGATTAACGCTGGCACAGCTGGAGGGAGGGGGCTGCTGCCCAGCCGAGCCCCCAACCCACTCCCTCTGCTTCCTTCACAGTGCATGGAAGATGGCGGTACTGGAGGCAAAATCCACCCCGGTGAGGCTTCCCCACCCTCTTCCCCTGAAATAGGGGCATCAGGGGCACCAATGGGAAGAGCTGGGGATGGCAATAGGGACATAACTAAGGGGATAGGGGCAGAGCTAAGGTTATGTGGGCAGAGTTATGATGATGGGGAAAGAGTTCAGTGTAGCAGGGTGAGAGTTAGTGATGCGGTCACAGTTAAGGGGATGGGGACACAGTTAAGGGGGTAGGGGCAGAATTAGGGATGTGGTCAGTGGGCATGATGGGGATGGGCTGGGATTGGGGTTGGGGATCTTGGAGTGTTTCCCCAGCCATAATGTTTCTGTGATTCTACAAATTAAGGTGATGGGGACACAGTTAAGGGGATAGGGGCAGAGTTAAGGGCAACGGGGACACAGTTAAGGTGAGGGGATGAAGTTAAGGTGATAATGGGAGAGTTAAGGTGATGAAGACAGAGTTGAGGGCAACGGGGACAGGGTTGAAGCGATAGGGACAGAGTTAAGGGAGAAGGGACAAATTTCAGAGCAATGGGGGCAGCTAAGGGGAGCAGGGGCAGAGTTAAAGTGATGAGAACGCAGTTAAGAGGATGGGGAAGGAGTTGAGAGGGGCAGAGTTAAGAGGAATGGGGACAGTCAAAGGGAACAGGGGCAGAGCTAAGGGGATGGGGACATAATTAAGGGCAGCAGGGGCAGAATTAAGGTAATGGGGATGGAGTTAAGGGCAGAAAAGGCAGAGACTGGCCTGACACTGCTCTCCCACCACTCCCAGGTGCACGTCTATGACCCCTACGATGATGACTACTACCAGACGGTGCCCATCGACTCCCACCAGACCGCCTACATCAGCTCTGGTCACTATGGCCACCAGTACGGAGGTGGGTCATTCTCCCCTTCCCTCTGTGCCATTTGGTGCCGACTGGGGGACGCTCAGTAGGTCACAGCTCCGAGCCTGGTCGTACTTGGAGGTATTTGTGGGACGGAGTGGGCTCAGACCCTGCAAACTCAGTGCACGGTGGCACTCGGGGCGGTCCATAGGGATAGGGGATGGGGTGGGGGGGGCTCGGGAGGGAGATTTTCAGGGTTTCTGGGGGACGTGACCCCCACGGGGGCCCCCCAGGCCACCCACCGCCCCCTTTTTGCCTTGCAGCCCCTGGGGTGACCCACGTCATCGTGCGCGAGGATCCCTACCGCGTCTCCGGGGACCAGATGGCCTTGGGGCTGCTGGCGGGGGCCGCCACTGGTGCAGCCCTGGGCTCCTTCATGTGGATGCCATGCTGGTTTTAGTGGACCCTTTGGCTCCCCAGCCCGAGGTAACACGCCCCTGGCTTGGCACCCCCCAAAAATCGTCCTTCTGGGACAAAGGGGAGCAACCCCATCCCACCCACCCACGGCTTTTGCATCAGATAACCCACACGAACCCAAAAACCTAAGCCAAGACCCTTCGCTGCCCCAGGGAAGCTGCTGGGGATGGGAGGATGTGGCCCCGCAGCCCGGCACCATCTGCCACCCCACATCTCCAGCTGCAGAAATACCTGAAGTTTTCTGGGGATGAGTTTGGAGGGGTGCTGCTCCCAGCAGCCGTTTTGGGGAGGCAGCCAGGTTCTCCTTACAAAACTGCTTTTTTGAAGGGTCTTTCAGGGGAAGGCTCCAGCACCACAGTGTTGGTTTTTTCCCCAAAACTGCAGCCCTGAGGAAGGGAGAAACCGATCTGCAAATGCCCATGGGTGACATGAGCAGCTCCATGCCTTTGTCTGGCTTTCAGGCTCGCTACAGTCCCTGAGGCTGAGCAAGCTCAGGAACTGGGGACAAACCCTTGGGAACTGGGGTCAACAACCCAGGAGTTGGGATGGGAACTCCAGGAACTGGGATGGGAACCCAGGAACTGGGATGGGAACACAGAAATTGAGATGGGGACCCCAGGAAGTGAGATGGGAACCCAGGAATTGGGATTGGAAACCAGGAATTCAAATAGGAACCTTGGAATTGGGATGGGAACCCAAGAATTGGGATGAGAAGAGCCTTGGCCACAATGGGGCTTCCCCAGCCAGCACCTAGCAGCAGCAGCTCCAGGAGGGACACACAGCACTGAGGTTCTGGGGAACAGGAAGAGCTGCTTGGGCACTGAGCCCCTTCCTGGCCACCACCAAGCTTAGATTTGAGGTCGACACATGGGGACGGTCACTTAGGGTGGCCCCAACCCAGGGCAGTGCACCACGGGGCCAGATTCACACACTGGGCAGCACCAGGAGCATCAGTGCAAGAACTCTGATGTGAAACAAGCAGCTCAAGAATTCCAAAAAGAGAAAAAAAAGACAAAACCACAAGTAGGAAACCAACAGCAGCACCAGCAACTGGCCCATTCCTCGGGCAAAGCTTCGTCTCCTCGGGGCTCGGGATGTCCCCACATGTCACCCTCGTCCTTCCCTGGCCTTCCTCGCATCGCCACTGCTGCAAACCCAATCCTGCAACCACTGTTTTTTGGAGAAAATTATAATAAAAAAAGCTAATAAAGGTGGCCCCAATGAGACCCAGGCTGTGGGGTGAGGAGGGCTGTGAGCAGCACCAGGGGGTGACAGAGGGTTTGGGGTCTGCATGGTGCTGGGGGGGGAGCTGGGAAAGAGCCCCCACAGACCCTCTGCACAGCACCCCCACTTCAGAAGCCCACATGGGCCACACAGGGCTGCTTCCCTCATCAAACAAGGAGCATTCAATGGGGAAAACTGTGTCCAACTCCTGTCCCCACAAGGTCCCCAGCTCCCAGGGCGCACAGCTGGGAGCCAATTAGCCACTGCCGCCAATTAGCGCTGATGGAGGTCTCCAACTCTGCAGCAGCACCTGGCATGCAGACCCTGGGGGTGAGCCTGGATTTGGGGTACCGCAGCATGGGGACACCGAGGGATGCAGCAGCAATGCACTGCAATGCCACCTGGCTTTGGGGTGGAAGGGATCTTCAGGATCATCGAGTTCCAATCCTAATTAAACACACTGCAATTAAATGTGGACAAAAGCAGCAGAATGGAGGTGTGCCCTGCTCCTCCTGAGTGCCAGAAGTGCTTCAGAAAGCCCCACAACGGGGATGAACGCAGTGCAGTGTGCAGTGAGAGGTGGGCACATCCCTGCCACCGCCAGCACCCGGCCTCACTGCGTCTCCTGACCGCCCAGCAGTGCCAAAGTGCTGAGCAGATGGTGTGCAGGGCGATGGGTGATTGCAGCACTTTAATTAGTGGTACCATTAATCAAACCTTAACACAATCAGGGCAGCCGTCCTCCTTCCAGATGTGCTCCGCGGGTGGCTGATGTGGAATTGCTTTAATTTATATCCTGGGTGAGCCTGGGAGGTTGGGCTTGGAAAGGGCGGCTGGGAAGCCAGCTCCGAGCATTCCTACAGGGGGAGGGAGGGTGTCCCTATAAGGAAAACCCAACCCCAGCACTGCAGCCATAAGGAGGAGCAGCAAAATCCCCCCCTGCAGCGTCCCAAATGTGCGCCTCCCCCTGCAGCTGCTCAGTCCCAAACACCTTACGGTACAAAGGGATCCCAAGTAGTTTCCTACGGGCCATGCATGGCTGCAGTGGGGTTTGCAATGAGGCTGCCAAGGAGTGCAGCACCCTGCCACCCTGACTGCTGACGGGATGGATGCTCTACAGCTCTGTAACAGTGCAGACCAGTGCCAGCACTGCCTCGTTGCCCTAACGCCAGTCCCAGGGCACCCCCACAAGACCACACTCAAGTTTTTTCATGAAGACCTTACAAGGAGTGCATTTGGGGTGCATTGTTCCTACAGAACAGACAGCAACCCATGACTGCCTCCGTCCCCTCCAGGAACCAGAACCCCGGGGCAGTTTGGGTGGGAAGGGCCCTCAGAGCCCCCCAGCCCCACCCCTCCACGGGCAGGGACTCACAGCTCCACACCTGCAGCCCCATCCAAGCCTCAGGACCCACAGCTCCGGGCAGCATCACAGTGCCCATGCTCACGGTGAAGGGTTTCCTCCTGAGGCCCAAAGAGGGGAGATTTCCAACCACACAGGACCACCGGACAAGCAGGGGGCACTTCTGCCACCCGTACTCACCCGCCCATTCCTGCTGCCATCTCCTGTAGGATGGGGCTGTCCACCAGCAGGGGGCTTCGGTCCAACCACAGGTCCAAGGAGGGCACCCCTAAGGTGGGACACAACGCAGGAAGCTGCTGGATGCAAAAGAGCAAGAAAGGAGCAGAAAGGCAAAGCTGCATCGGGCAGAGGGCGACAGCAGCAGCACAACACTGAGCACCGCTCTGCCCTCCCCCAGAACCCTCACACACTGCTCCCTCCAACACCTCAAACCCAGAGGAAACCCCACCATGTTACCACGGACAGAGGCAGAGAAGAGAGAGGAGCCTTCCAATGAGACAGGTATTTATTTAGTTCAAGCGCTACGGATTCTTTTGTTGTTTCATATTATCAAACAGAGCTGAGGTACCAGTGACATTCCAACATGAAGAAAAGGAACCTTTTTTTTTCCCCTTATACAATTTCTTCAACTACTTGTTATCAAGACAAAAAAGTGAGTAATGGACAGCTGCGTCATGTACTGTACAACAACCAGAGCGGGGAGGAGAACAGAAACAGAGCAGAAACCTTCACTGTCGTCAAAGTCATCACAAAAGAAGTCTGTCCCCTGGTTCTACTGGCCATGCCGATGGAGGAAAAGCAAAGGGAAACCCAAAAAGTGTGCGCCAGTGGGGAACAGGGAAACGATGGCCAACGTGGGTTGTGTGGAAACCAAAAGGAAGAAGAAAAGCCAACGAAAAAGAAGCGAAGAGGCAAGATGGTTTCTGCACAGTTCAGACCAGCACAACACAGGAAAAGCAGCCAGGTTTCCTTCCCCTCTTCTTTGAAAGAAAGAATGATCCTTTCTCACATATCATTGATGTTTATTTCAAGACATGCCACGTCAAAAAAAAAACAACCCCAAAACAAAAAACCTTGCCTTTGATATTGCATTATAAAAGCACTTTACAGCTCATTCTGCTTTTGAAGTTCTTGTAGTGCAGAGTTGCTAGAGATCCAGGGCAGGGCACGAGCCTGGCACTGGGAATGGAGAACCCCAGGAGGTTACACCCACTCCTGGTGCACGGGGTGGTGAGGATGGATCCCTTCTCTCCCCCGGTTATTTCAGGGCAGAGGAGAACCAAGAGGAGCCCGGATGTGCAGCTGTTGGCGAGCAGCAATGCAACGCAGACTCAAGAACCCCTTCCTGCACTGTATCTCAGCCTTCTTCTCCCAGCAAACAATGTATTTACAATTGTGTTTATTAACTGACACAGCAACTTCACAATGACTAGTAAAGAGTAAAAGGGTGCACTTCTAGTGTGTTCCGTCCGTGTTTCTCGGGTAGATGCATCTCGCCACATCAGCAAAGCTCTACACAGACTCCTTTGCAAAAATACCACCAAAATTACCCAAAAGAGTGAAAAAAAAATTAAGCAGAGAAATAAATATCCAAGAGGAAGGGTTAATTAGAAGCCTAGTTCAATAGAAAACGAAGCGACTCTTATCGAACCAACCTCTACAGCTCTAGGGAAATAAAACAGAACTAACCCAACTCGGAAGACCCAACATAAAAAAAAGCTATAAAATAAAGGCATCCGTCTGCATTGCCACAAGTTGGCTTCCATCCCACCCAACTCTGTCCCTCCGGCTGCGGCCTCCCGCCTGGACCCCCACGGGACCTCACTGTAGTACGGCCGTGCCCACCGCCCGCCCTCACGGCCTGGGAAGGCCACCTCTGCTCCTTCCTTCTGCCCAACTCACACGTCCCCATCAGCTCAGGCAGCGTTCCTTTCAAATCTCCCCTTTGTTAAATGGAAAGGCCACGCTGATCTCCTCCAAACAGCCGCAATGCCACACTCCCACCTCTCCACGCAGCCATCGTTTCATTTCTTCTTCTTCTTCTACACAAAAGGAAAAAACGCTCTTCAAAGCCATCTCACACCCCAAACATCTCCTTCCCTGCGAGCGTTCTGCTAACGCACACACATCCCTCCCCCCCCAGGTCCTTCNTATCAGGAAGCACTTCTGTACAGAAAGGGCTGTTAAGCACTGGGATGGGCTGCCCAGGGAGGTGGTTGAGTCCCCATCCCTGGGTGTGTTTAACAACGTCTGGATGTGGTGCTCAGGGCCGTGATTTAGCGGAGGGCTGTTGGAGTTGGGGTAGGATGGCTGGGCTGTGGTTGGACTCGGTGATCTTTAAGGTCTTTTCCAACCTGTGTGATTTTATGATCTGTGCATGTGTACACACACACACACACACACACACAAAACACACGCCTGAGTGAGCACTCTGGCCTTTTTTTCCAAGGCTGGAGTGAAACGCAGCCACCTGAAAAATGAAATCCCACCAAGTTTGGCTTTCAGCATCCAACTCTGCTGACAAAGCTGTACTCATCCCTCACTATTAGTTTCAACTCATTTCCCAAACAGGGATGTGGCTCTGGGCAGCCTGGGCTGCTGGTTGGCAACCCTGCACATAGCAGGGGGTTGGAACTGGATGAGCATTGTGGTCCTTTTCAACCCAGGCCATTCTATCATTCCATGATTTGAACAGTGCCAGGCAGTAAACCCCTACGAGATCGGAGTCACAGCAGAGCAGTTGGCACTGTAACACTCTGCAGTGACATGCAAGGCCAGGAGGATCACTGTCCATATGGAAAAGCCAGGCAAGAAACCTGCCCCCCAGTGCAAAGCAAACAACGTTGCTTCCCTCATTCTTATTCCCCAAGGAAAGCAGTTCAACTCCAAAGGTGCTTCCTGCCCATCAGACAGACGTGAATCAAAGGACGGGAAAAAGAGCCAAGCTGCTCCTGCAGACAGCTCTGGGAAAGGAGGGCTCCTCATGGGGCTGTGCTCCTTCAGCAACTGCCATGAGAAAGCCTGCCTGCCAAGTGCCACACTCAGCCCACAGCTCTCGGACAGCACAGCGTGCCAGGTTTGCTGGAAGGACATCTTAGGGGCTCTCCCTCCCCTCCCCTCTGTTTGCACAAGGCAGCAGAATGAACCCTGCCATATTCTGGGCACGAAGTCTGCAGGCAAACAGGATTCCCTGAACTACAGAGTGCTGAGAGAGAGCATGAATCTGAAAGTCTTTTAAAGCTCATTCAGGGCTGACAAATCAAATGAGTTCGGGAGGGAGTCTCTGTGTTAACTGAAGCAAGCTATCCACTTCTCTCCTCAGCCTTACAGCTCTCCTGGCAATCACTCTTAGCTGAACCTCAGATCCAAAAGCCTATTTTTTTTCCCTGTATTGCATCAATTTAATGCTGGGACAATGCTATCACCATTTGCACTCTGTACATCATCTGTTCCTTTTGCCTTCAGCACCCTCTCCCCAAAGCCAGAAGGAACAATACACAGAGAGGCCTGTGGTGCCCTGGCTGTATGTTAAGGGGCTCAGCAGCATAGGAAAGCTGGAACAGCTGCCCAGAGAGGCTGTGGATGGCCCGTCCATCCCTGGAGGTGTTGGAGGGCAGGTTGGATGGGGCCCTGGGCAGCCTGGGCTGGTCTGAAATGTGGAGGTTGGTGGCCCTGCCTGTTGGGGGCGGGGTTGGAGCTTCACGATCCTTGAGGTCCCTTCCAACCCAAGCCGTTCTGTGATTCATATGATTCTATGATACATTACAATCCGGTTTGACAGAAGAGATGAAGCTTCCCCCAGCAGCTCATCACATCAGTCCTTGGGTAAAATAAATGCCTGAGAAGTCACAAAATGAAAGCCTGCAGTGTTCAGGTTGAACTCCCTGCGTACCTCTGCAATGCTCACATGCAGACCTACCTCTGTGCCTGCAGAGCCCCAGGTAAACCATCCCGTGGGGGAAGGGCTGAAAGGGGCTGCCAGCTCTATGTTCCCCTCTGTTTCTCTGCTGGTAGAAGGTCCTGGCATTGAAAAACACATTATTTGAAGCACGGTGCAACCCTTATAGGCTTCCTGGCTTTGTGGGCTTGCTGCAGTGAGCACAGAGCTCTTAGCTCTTATCAGTGCTGCCATCCAGCAGAAAAGGATGAGCAAGAAGTGAAAAGCAGCTCCCAAGGTCAGAAGTTCCCTGGTCTCCCACTGGGGGGTAGCAAACAAGAGCCGCAGCCAAGGAGGTGAAAAAAAACAATCTTAGCCATTATTCTTTGGTCTGGTATGAAATGTGGAGGTTGGCGGCCCTGCATGCAGCAGGCGGGTTGGAGCTCCATGATCCTTGAGGTCTCTTCCAACACAAGCCATTCTATGACTCCAAGATTCTATGATTCTCCCCAAGAAGGACAAGAAATTAACCTCCCTCTATATCCTCAGTGGGGGAATATTGGTACCCAAGCCTTGCAGGCAGCAAGGGTGCAGCAGCTGTGAGATGTGGTTGGGATGAGGGCAGCGACCCACCTGCTGCCCCACAGCATCCCCACACCTCCCCATCTCTGCAAGGAAGATGCTGCGGGCCTGAGAGGTGTTACTGAAAGGAGAGCCAGTGGTGGAGCTGGGAATATGACAACTTCAGCCCATGCTGCAGGGATACAAACCCCAACGTGAAAGGGATGAAAATTCGAAGGAGCAAAGGATGGAGGACTCCATAGAAGCATAGAATGGCCTGGGTTGAAAAGGACCACAATGCTCATCCAGGTCCAACCCCCTGCTGTGTGCAGGGTCGCCAACCAGCAGCCCAGGCTGCCCAGAGCCACATCCAGCCTGGCCTTGAATGCCTGCAGGGATGGGGCATCCACAGCCTCCTTGGGCNCCCAACCCCCTGCTGTGTGCAGGGTCGCCAACCAGCAGCCCAGGCTGCCCAGAGCCACATCCAGCCTGGCCTTGAATGCCTGCAGGGATGGGGCAGAGTAAGAATTCATTCCAAACATTGGCTCCACTGATTTAGACCTCTACGTGTGTTTACGAGAGCTCCATCGCTCAGCACAAGCAGTTCAAAGCCCTCAAACCCTCCGTGTTCTGTGAAAGAGCCTCTGGAAAATCCCCCACCATTAATCCCAGCAGAGCTGCCTGGGAGACAATCATTCAGATCCTGCTATCTGCAGGCTGCAGGAAGTCAAATTCAAAGTGCCCTTATTACTCTCTCATTTTGGTTTCATTGGTGATGAAACTCCCTGATAGTAAAACTGCGGGTGCTTGTGTATCCTACCACCATCCTCTCGTTAACGAAGATGGCTGCTCATTAACCTTTGGTGACCTGCCAAAGGAAGAATTTTTGATCAACCCCAAGTATATCACTCAGAGCTTGTGCCTCAGCACAGCCCCCAGGCCCTCCATACCCCTCTGCTCTTTGATACTTCACAGGAGGTGTAGCTTCAGCCCTAAGTTTGCCCAGAGTGGTCTGAGGTTAAGAATCAGCGCCAGCACAATCATAGAATCACAGAATGGCCCGGGTTGGAAGGGACCTCAAGGATCATGAAGCTCCAACCCCCCCCAAAAACAGGAAGGGCCACCAACCTCCACATTCCAGACCAGCCCAGCCTGCCCAGGGCCCCATCCAACCTGCCCTTCAACACCTCCAGGGATGGACGGGGCATCCACAGCCTCTCTGGGCAGCTGTTCCAGCACCTCACCACTCTCTCTGCAAACAACTTCTCCCTCACATCCAACCTCAATCTGCCCTCCCTCAACTTCAAACCATTTCCCCTTGTCCTGCTCTTATCTCCCCTTTCCAAGAGTTGACTCCCCTCCTGTTTGGAGGCTCCCTTTAGGTCCTGGAAGGCTGCAATGAGGTCACCCCGCAGCCTTCTCTTCTCCAGGCTCAACAAGCCCAGCTCCCTCAGCCTGTCTTTGCAGGGGAGGTGCTGCAGCCCTCTGCTCATCTTTGTGGCCTCCTCTGGACCCTCTCCAACACCTCCCTGTCTTTCTTGTACTGGGGGACCCAGACCTGGACACAGTGCTGCAGATGGGGCCTCACGAGGGCAGAGCAGAGAGGGACAATCCCCTCCCTGTCCCTGCTGGCCACCCCTCTGCTGATGCAGCCCAGGATCCCATTTGCTTTCCCAGCTGCAGGAGCACACTGCTGGCTCATGGTCAGCTTTTCATCCATCAGGACCCCCAGGTCCTTCTCTGCAGAGCTAAATGGTTACGGGATCTCCATCCTTGGAGACTCCTCCATTTGCCTGAGCAAGGTTCCTCCTCAGCACTTCAACCTCAAGCCTTACTTGCCACCATTCCCCTCCCATAAGCTGACCAAGGGCTGCAGGACAGACACCACCCCCTCCTCCTCCTCCCCCCTTTGTTATTCAGGACCTGCATTCTCCTCGCCCCCAGTAACTGGCAGCGCTCTGCCACCACAGCTCTGCAGCATAAAGGATACTGTCTTCTCTACTTTTGTCTTGTGTGCTTTCCATTCCAGGCAAGGCAGCTGCCACGCGTCGGAAAAGCTGCAAAAAACAAAAAACCAGGGAACAGATCAAAACAATTGCACTTCAAAGAGCACACCCCAGCTCGATGCAGCTCAAACAATGATTCAATACATCCTTCTGTACTATTGACACGGCTCACACCAAAAGGCCTGACACCAAATATAACCTTTATTCCTAAGAACCCGCAGACCACGTCTGTTGTTGTTACTGAAGATGAAATGTTACTGGCTTCAGGCAGCAAACTTTCTGTCACCTTCTCTGCTCCAGGTGGAACCTGGCATTTCCATCTCAGCTTGTCACACCCAGCAGCTTCCCCACACCAGGTGGAAAATCATCCCTCATAACCCCACATTCCACTACTGAGCAGCGCCTGTACCCCACATAAAGGCAAACAGCACCCGCTCTGCCCACTCTGCCCAGCCTGCCATCAGCATCGGCCAGGACCGTGGGCCAGAACAGGGCATGCGGGTGAAAAGGCCCACAATGCTCATCCAGTTTCAACCCCCTCCTGTGTGCAGGGTCGCCAACCAGCAGCCCAGGCTGCCCAGAGCCACATCCAGCCTGGCCTTGGATGCCTGCAGGGATGGGGCATCCACAGCCTCCTTGGGCAACCTGTTCCAGTGCCTCACCACCCTCTGCGGGAAAAACTTCCTCCTAACATCCAACCTCAACCTCCCCTGTCTCACTTTCAAACCATTCCCCCTAATCCTATCACCATCCACCCTCACAAACAGCCGTTCACCCTCCTGTTCAGACGCTCCCTTCAAGTACTGCAAGGCCACAATGAGGTCTCCCCGCAGCCTTCTCTTCTCCAAGCTGAACAAGCCCAGTTCCCTCAGCCTTTCCTCATAGGAGAGCTGCTCCAGCCCTCTGACCATATCAGTGGCCTCCTCTGGACCTGCTCCAAGAGCTCCACGTCTCCTAATGACATCCCTTAATCATCTTCCAGCCTTCACCCACCCATGGCAAGGACACCCCACCACCCAAACACGGGTTCTTTCTTTCAGGAAGGTGCCCAGTTCTGTCCTGAGCACTCTCAACTTTTGGTATCCTTTTCAGTATTATCCCAAGCCCAACCCACACTCAGGGTATAAAACACAGACCAAAGCCACGTGCCAAGCTCTGCAGCAATCCCAGAGCAACGGGGCATTCAGCCCCCTCCCTGCTGAGCCCTTCCTCTATGCCGCAGAGGGTCCAGCTCCCCACAGCCTGAAGGAGGCTGGAAGGTAAGGCTGAACAGGACTGATCCCCTCTCCCAACCTCCCAGCTTTGCCCCCTCCTTTCTTGTGGAGTAAGGCTCAGGCCTGATGGAACAGCTCACCTGCTGCTCATTAGGGTTAGCAAACGGTTGCCTAATTGGTTCTCACCTACAGAGAACAGCCCTGAGTGTGCTGATGTGCTCAGCACAAACCCACCTTTTACAAAAAGGATAGAGCCAAACAGGCATCACAGAACTGCAAGGGAACCCTTAGAGGCCACGTGGTCCCCTCCCCACAACGAGCAGGGATACCCACAGCTCACGTCTACATCTCCACACACACTGAATTAATATTTTTATACCACCCCAGACATGTTGCCACCATGCATTTCATTATCAGCCCTCCGGGACTCCCAGTATTTCCAAGCACCCGACAGCCCTGCCAGCAGTGTGCTCCACCCATCCCACTGACAGCCACGGAACGCTCAGTGCAAGCCTCATGTCAGCCCTGATGTCTTCAATGGACACCAAGATGTTATCTCAGCCTTCTCCAACAACACAAAGCTGTACCACTTACAACCAGTGACCCACAGAGAACTGAGCCAGATGCTCTGTCTGCTTATATCCATAGAATCATGGAATGGTTTGGGTTGGAAGGGATGCTGAGGATCATCAAGTTCCAACCCCCCTCCACCCCAGGCAGGGCCACCAGCCTCCGCACCTGGTACCAGCCCAGGCTGCCCAGGGCCCCATCCAGCCTGCTCTTGTGAACGTAGAGACCTGAACAGCTCTGCAGATCAGTGCTTTTTGGCATCAGGATGACCAGGGAAGCGACCACGATTCAATCTCACTTTGCTTTGGAAGACTGCAAGGAAACTGTGCTCAAATCCATGCATGCTCCGAAAGCTCAGTGCTTCCTTTGCCTTCAGTAGAACGACAGGGAGAGGTGCAGAGTGGCTATTAGGGAAATCTTCTCCAAAAAGCAGTAATGCAGTGGCACGGCTGCCCAGGGAGTCCCCATCCCTGGAGGTGCTCCAGAGCCATGGGGATGTGGCACTGGGGGGGTCAGTGGGCACAGCGGGGTGGGTTGGGGTTGGATGTGATGATCTTAGCAGTCTTTTCCAACCTGAATGATTCCATGATTCTGTCCCTAAAACTGCTTCAATTCTCAAAACATTCAATATTCAATAATCCCAAATTGATTAAAAAAAAAAGGCTTACTGGACAGCCACCAGGCTGCACTGCAGAACACACAACCTCCACCCACAGCCCCATCTGGAGAAGCACGCTGCTATGCCGACGAGTAGATGGTAAACTGCTGCTCTCAGGCACCCCTCATAGCACTGCAGGGAAGCTGTTAAACCTGCTGCCCCTCCAACACACAGCAGAGGAAGCTCCATGGACCCACAGAGATCACAGAGCCCAACCCCGACCCCACAGAGCACCCCCAAGCCGCAACCCTATGTCAGAGCAATCCCTGAGCTCCCCACTGCCCCAGGTATGCCCGTTCCAGTTGCAAATGAGAGCATAACTGATCTCTGGCCCATGGATTTCTTAGACAACAAGCACTGAAGAATCACTGGGTGAAATGGGAAGGATGGATAAACACCTGGCTATGTGATGGAGGGAGCACTGGTACAAAAAGCTGTGCTATTCCTCCATAAGCATCTTCCTCAGACCCCTGTTTAAAGAGGACCCTCTACCTACATCACCACTGTAATTTTCACTTTGAACCCAATATATCCAGCATTAACATCCAAGATATTTTTAAGACTAACTAGAATAGAGAAATAGAAATGCAGAAACCTAAAATCCTGAGTCCTGTGCATAGTGACAAAGCCTTTTCATCTATTCATGGTATCACAGAATGGCCCAGGTTGGAAGGGACCTCGAGGATCATGAAGCTCCAACCCCCCCAACAGGCAGGGCCACCAACCTCCACATTTCAGACCAGCCCAGGCTGCCCAGGGCCCCATCCAACCTGCCCTTCAACACCTCCAGGGATGGACGGGGCATCCACAGCCTCTCTGGGCAGCTGTTCCAGCACCTCACCACTCTCTCTGCAAACAACTTCCCCCTCACATCCAACCTCAATCTGCCCTCCCTCAACTTCAAACCATTTCCCCTTGTCCTGCTCTTATCTCCCCTTTCCCAGCTCCTCACATCAGGTAAACCACTCACAGATTTCCTCCTCTCACACTTACACTCTGGCAGGGCACAAGGAGCACCGAGTCCTCGGCTCTGCATACAACCAACATTATTCTCATCCTAAATCTGAAACGCAGCACCATTCCAGCTGTGATGGAGAAAATCAACTCCATCCCAGTCAAAATCAGAATTCTGACCCAGTTTTGGTGCAGAGGGCTTAGGGGGGAAAAAATCATAGAATCACAGAATGGCCTGGGTTGCAAAGGCCCACAATGCTCATCAGTTCCAACCCCTGCTGTGTGCAGGGTCACCAACCAGCAGCCCAGGCTGCCCAGAGCCACATCCAGCCTGGCCTTGAATGCCTGCAGGGATGGGGCATCCACAGCCTCCTTGGGCAACCTGTTCCAGTGCCTCACCACCCTCTGCGTGAAAAATCCCCTCCCGTGGTTATAAGGATGGATATGCAAGTTTGGAGCAGGCTGTGCCTGACTGAGGATGCTCACACAACATCTCTGCCCTGATGGAAGGAAACGTGCCATCCCACAGCCCCCTCGGCTGATGTCGTGTGCTTGGAGAGCCGAGCTGGAAACAGCACTGCAGGAAAAAACTGCTTTCATTCCTTGCTATTTCATTTCCCCCTTTTACAACACATATCCCCAAATAGTGCCCATCAGGGATGCAGTAAATAGGGTGAAGGATGTGGGGGGGTGTCTTTAAATAAGTCAGATGATGGGAACCAACTGGAATTACTGCTTTTAAACCAAGCTGCTGACAGAAGGGCTCAGTGTTTAAAATACAGCCATCCTTGCTCTATATTAAGACCAGGAATAAATCTGATGCCTTTAGCTGTGTTTCCCCCTTCAAATTATTTGACTAAAAAGAGAAAACTGGCAACTAGGAAAATCAACTTTCTTATTAACCTTCTGCTTATCAGCCACAGCATATTTGAACAAATCCAATTAGCAGAACTTTAGAAAGCTGACTTCTATTTGGAGACCTCATTGCTTCCCAGTGCCTCCAGGACCCAAGCCAGCACTTACCTCACTGTGAGACGTCACAGGGACACACGTGTATGCACACACCATCACATGGATGTGCGTGGGGAACAGAATAAGCCCTGTGCTCAGCATTGGTGAGGCCTCACCTCAAGTGCTGTGTTCAGTTTGGGGCACCTCAGTACAGAAAGGACATGGAGGTGCTAGAGCAGGTCCAGAGAAGGGCAACAAGGCTGGGGAAGGGCTTGGAGAATATGGCCTTCGAGGAGAGACTGAAGGAACTGGGGCTGTTCAGTCTGGGGAAGAGGAGGCTGAGGGGAGACCTCATTGCTCTCTGCAGTACCTGAAAGGTGATGGCAGCAGAGCGGGGCTGGGCTCTTCTCACTGCTGACAGGTGACAGGACGAGGGGAAATGGCCTCCAGTTGTGCCAGGGTAAGTTTAGGCTGGATATCAGGAAGCACTTCTGTACAGAAAGGGCTGTTAAGCACTGGGATGGGCTGCCCAGGGAGGTGGTTGAGTCCCCATCCCTGGGTGTGTTTAACAACGTCTGGATGTGGTGCTCAGGGCCGTGATTTAGCGGAGGGCTGTTGGAGTTGGGGTAGGATGGCTGGGCTGTGGTTGGACTCGGTGATCTTTAAGGTCTTTTCCAACCTGTGTGATTTTATGATCTGTGCATGTGTACACACACACACACACACACACACAAAACACACGCCTGAGTGAGCACTCTGGCCTTTTTTTCCAAGGCTGGAGTGAAACGCAGCCACCTGAAAAATGAAATCCCACCAAGTTTGGCTTTCAGCATCCAACTCTGCTGACAAAGCTGTACTCATCCCTCACTATTAGTTTCAACTCATTTCCCAAACAGGGATGTGGCTCTGGGCAGCCTGGGCTGCTGGTTGGCAACCCTGCACATAGCAGGGGGTTGGAACTGGATGAGCATTGTGGTCCTTTTCAACCCAGGCCATTCTATCATTCCATGATTTGAACAGTGCCAGGCAGTAAACCCCTACGAGATCGGAGTCACAGCAGAGCAGTTGGCACTGTAACACTCTGCAGTGACATGCAAGGCCAGGAGGATCACTGTCCATATGGAAAAGCCAGGCAAGAAACCTGCCCCCCAGTGCAAAGCAAACAACGTTGCTTCCCTCATTCTTATTCCCCAAGGAAAGCAGTTCAACTCCAAAGGTGCTTCCTGCCCATCAGACAGACGTGAATCAAAGGACGGGAAAAAGAGCCAAGCTGCTCCTGCAGACAGCTCTGGGAAAGGAGGGCTCCTCATGGGGCTGTGCTCCTTCAGCAACTGCCATGAGAAAGCCTGCCTGCCAAGTGCCACACTCAGCCCACAGCTCTCGGACAGCACAGCGTGCCAGGTTTGCTGGAAGGACATCTTAGGGGCTCTCCCTCCCCTCCCCTCTGTTTGCACAAGGCAGCAGAATGAACCCTGCCATATTCTGGGCACGAAGTCTGCAGGCAAACAGGATTCCCTGAACTACAGAGTGCTGAGAGAGAGCATGAATCTGAAAGTCTTTTAAAGCTCATTCAGGGCTGACAAATCAAATGAGTTCGGGAGGGAGTCTCTGTGTTAACTGAAGCAAGCTATCCACTTCTCTCCTCAGCCTTACAGCTCTCCTGGCAATCACTCTTAGCTGAACCTCAGATCCAAAAGCCTATTTTTTTTCCCTGTATTGCATCAATTTAATGCTGGGACAATGCTATCACCATTTGCACTCTGTACATCATCTGTTCCTTTTGCCTTCAGCACCCTCTCCCCAAAGCCAGAAGGAACAATACACAGAGAGGCCTGTGGTGCCCTGGCTGTATGTTAAGGGGCTCAGCAGCATAGGAAAGCTGGAACAGCTGCCCAGAGAGGCTGTGGATGGCCCGTCCATCCCTGGAGGTGTTGGAGGGCAGGTTGGATGGGGCCCTGGGCAGCCTGGGCTGGTCTGAAATGTGGAGGTTGGTGGCCCTGCCTGTTGGGGGCGGGGTTGGAGCTTCACGATCCTTGAGGTCCCTTCCAACCCAAGCCGTTCTGTGATTCATATGATTCTATGATACATTACAATCCGGTTTGACAGAAGAGATGAAGCTTCCCCCAGCAGCTCATCACATCAGTCCTTGGGTAAAATAAATGCCTGAGAAGTCACAAAATGAAAGCCTGCAGTGTTCAGGTTGAACTCCCTGCGTACCTCTGCAATGCTCACATGCAGACCTACCTCTGTGCCTGCAGAGCCCCAGGTAAACCATCCCGTGGGGGAAGGGCTGAAAGGGGCTGCCAGCTCTATGTTCCCCTCTGTTTCTCTGCTGGTAGAAGGTCCTGGCATTGAAAAACACATTATTTGAAGCACGGTGCAACCCTTATAGGCTTCCTGGCTTTGTGGGCTTGCTGCAGTGAGCACAGAGCTCTTAGCTCTTATCAGTGCTGCCATCCAGCAGAAAAGGATGAGCAAGAAGTGAAAAGCAGCTCCCAAGGTCAGAAGTTCCCTGGTCTCCCACTGGGGGGTAGCAAACAAGAGCCGCAGCCAAGGAGGTGAAAAAAAACAATCTTAGCCATTATTCTTTGGTCTGGTATGAAATGTGGAGGTTGGCGGCCCTGCATGCAGCAGGCGGGTTGGAGCTCCATGATCCTTGAGGTCTCTTCCAACACAAGCCATTCTATGACTCCAAGATTCTATGATTCTCCCCAAGAAGGACAAGAAATTAACCTCCCTCTATATCCTCAGTGGGGGAATATTGGTACCCAAGCCTTGCAGGCAGCAAGGGTGCAGCAGCTGTGAGATGTGGTTGGGATGAGGGCAGCGACCCACCTGCTGCCCCACAGCATCCCCACACCTCCCCATCTCTGCAAGGAAGATGCTGCGGGCCTGAGAGGTGTTACTGAAAGGAGAGCCAGTGGTGGAGCTGGGAATATGACAACTTCAGCCCATGCTGCAGGGATACAAACCCCAACGTGAAAGGGATGAAAATTCGAAGGAGCAAAGGATGGAGGACTCCATAGAAGCATAGAATGGCCTGGGTTGAAAAGGACCACAATGCTCATCCAGGTCCAACCCCCTGCTGTGTGCAGGGTCGCCAACCAGCAGCCCAGGCTGCCCAGAGCCACATCCAGCCTGGCCTTGAATGCCTGCAGGGATGGGGCATCCACAGCCTCCTTGGGCAACCTGTTCCAGTGCCTCACCACCCTCTGGGGGAAAAACTTCCTCCTAACATCCAACCTCAACCTGCCCTGACTCCACTCCCAGCCTCCTCCTGCACCAACTGTAACCCTGTGAGCCAGGCATGGGGTTTAGATCCATGAGACAGCCGTGCTGGGATGAGAGGGCATTGGGAAACAAGAGCATTTTGCTGTGAAGCACTGACAACCCAAGATGCGTCAATACTTACAGGAGAGCTTCCAGTGGAAGGAAAAGGCAGTTCCTGTTCCCTAAGGTACACATCTCAGCCACAGGGAGTGTGAAAGCTGCATGATCAATGCTCAGTCCTAACCTGTAGCTCAGTGCATAAACCAATCACTCATCACCAGCCTCACCTTTAAGTGAATGTTTGATATCAGGCACGAGGTGATGCTCACTGTCACATGAATGCGCCTTGTTATAGCTAAATGGAGACCGTACCTAAAATAATTTGATTTAAATTAAAAGCCCTGTATGAAAATTAAATTGGGCAGTAACCACTCCTCAGAAACAGAATCTATTATGGCTAGGCATTGTAATGTTATGGGAAGGTCACACTTGCACTCAGCTCATTAACAACAGCCTTTATAGAGGGTGTGGGAAGGGCATCCATTCTGCAGCTGCATCCATAAGCTCTCCAGCTTTGTTGGGAAATAATCTGTTAATAAGACAATGTCACACTGTTTAACAGAGAGCCACAAAGAAAGTAAAGAATGGGATGAGGACGCAGTGACACGTAACAGCCCCAAGATTTTGGGGCATTCATAGAATCACAGAATGGCCTGGCTTGAAAAGAACCACAATGCTCATCCATTTCCAACCCCCTGCTGTGTGCAGGGCTGCCAACCAGCAGCCCAGGCTGCCCAGAGCCACATCCAGCCTGGATGTACAACATTATTTGTTGGTGTGACTGAAGAACAAGAATTGTGTCTCTGAATCTTCAATTCAATACAGAAAGAATGAGCCTGCAGGTTACCCACCACGACTCTGAGCTGAATTCTCATATCTTTCTTCTTACAGTATTCTTACAGCATGTAACGTGGCAATTAAAATTAGAGGCATAATTTGTCTAGGCCTCCATTATACAAGGAAGAGTTTTCCCAGGGGAGCATGCAAGTGAGGCTACTGCTTCAGAAACAGCTTTCTGCTCTGACAGTCCCATCAGTACGATCCCAGAATGGCTTCAGCATACAAACACAAGAAGGCAAAGTTGATTCCCTCACCATGCATTAAATGCAGCCACCATCCGTAACGCTGGCAGCAGCAGCTTTACAAAGCACATTGTATTATGCAATGATACCTCGTGCCTGAGTGGACTGCAGGCATACCATGCAAGATCTGTCCTGCTCATTATCCTTAATGATCATAGAATGGCCTGGGTTGAAAAGGACCACAATGCTCATCTAGTTTCAACCCCCTGCTATGTGCAGGGTTGCCAACCACCAGCCCAGGCTGCCCAGAGATGAGCTGGATGAGGGCCCTGAGTGCACCCTCCGTATGTTTGCAGATGGCACCATGATGGGGGACGTGTTGATCTGCATGGGGGTAGGAAGGCCCTACAGAGGGATCTGGACAGGCTGACTGCTGGCCTGAGGCCAATGGGATGAGGTTCAACAAGACCAAATGCTGCACTTTGGTCACAACAACCCCAGGCAATGCTACAGGTGTGGGGCAGAGTGGCTGGAAGGCTGTGCAGAGGAAACAGACCTGGGGGTGTTCGTTGATGCTCGGCTGAGCATGAGCCAGCAGTGTGCCCGGGTGGCCAAGAAGGCCAATGGCATCCTGGCTTGTATGAGCAATAGTGCAGCCAGAAGGAGCAGGGAGGTGATCGTCCCTCTGCACTCAGTACTGGTGAGGCTGCAGTGCAGGGCTGAGCTCAGCGTTGGGCCCCTCACTGCCAGAAAGACATCGAGGCCCTGGAGAGTGTCCAGAGAAGGGAGCAGAGCTGTGAGGGGTCTGCAGCACAAATCTGATGGGGAGCAGCTGAGGGAGCTGGGATTGTTCAGTCTGGAGAAGAGGAGGCTCAGGAGGAGATCTTATTGCTCTCTATAACTACCTGAAGGGAGGTTGAAGTGAGCTGGGGGTCGGCCTCTGCTCCTGTGTAACTAGAGATAGGATGAGAGGGAACGGCCTCAAGTTGTGCCAGAGGAGGTTCAGGTTGGACGTTATGAAAAACTTCTCCCAAAGAGTGGTCAGGCACTGGAACAGGCTGCCCAGGGAGGTGTGGAGTCACCGACCCTGGAGGTGTTCAAGAAATGCTTAGATGTGGCACTGAGGGCCGTGGGTTAGTGGGAAACATTGGGGATAGGTGGACGGTTGAAGTGGATGATCTTGGAGGTCCTTTCCAACCTTTGTGGTTCTGTGCTGCTATGATTTTCCTCCTGACACCTCAGACCAGCAGCCCACCCAGCACTACCCGGCCCCGCAGCCCTGAGCTGCCCTCCGGGTTTGGACACAGACATCTGGATATGCGTCAGCCACGAGAAGAGGGAGCACAGCTACATCATCATCATTCCTCTCAGAGAGGCAGCTGCTCTCCAGTGCACACCCCCTATTCTGTGCACAATATTCAGGATTCCAGCACCAAATCCAAGCCTTAATTACAAGGCAGCCTCTGTGCTGCAGAGTGATAATTGGTGGATGCAGGAAGTGAACACTTCTCTGCTTGCTAATGCACAGAATCATAGAATGATAGAATGGCCTGGGTTGCAAAGGCCCACAATGCTCATCCAGTCCCAACCCCCTGCTATGTGCAGGGTCGCCAACCAGCAGCCCAGGCTGCCCAGAGCCACATCCAGCCTGGCCTTGAATGCCTGCAGGGATGGGGCATCCACAGCCTCCTTGGNCCACATCCAGCCTGGCCTTGAATGCCTGCAGGGATGGGGCATCCACAGCCTCCTTGGGCAACCTGTTCCAGTGCCTCACCACCCTCTGCGTGAAAAATCCCCTCCCGTGGTTATAAGGATGGATATGCAAGTTTGGAGCAGGCTGTGCCTGACTGAGGATGCTCACACAACATCTCTGCCCTGATGGAAGGAAACGTGCCATCCCACAGCCCCCTCGGCTGATGTCGTGTGCTTGGAGAGCCGAGCTGGAAACAGCACTGCAGGAAAAAACTGCTTTCATTCCTTGCTATTTCATTTCCCCCTTTTACAACACATATCCCCAAATAGTGCCCATCAGGGATGCAGTAAATAGGGTGAAGGATGTGGGGGGGTGTCTTTAAATAAGTCAGATGATGGGAACCAACTGGAATTACTGCTTTTAAACCAAGCTGCTGACAGAAGGGCTCAGTGTTTAAAATACAGCCATCCTTGCTCTATATTAAGACCAGGAATAAATCTGATGCCTTTAGCTGTGTTTCCCCCTTCAAATTATTTGACTAAAAAGAGAAAACTGGCAACTAGGAAAATCAACTTTCTTATTAACCTTCTGCTTATCAGCCACAGCATATTTGAACAAATCCAATTAGCAGAACTTTAGAAAGCTGACTTCTATTTGGAGACCTCATTGCTTCCCAGTGCCTCCAGGACCCAAGCCAGCACTTACCTCACTGTGAGACGTCACAGGGACACACGTGTATGCACACACCATCACATGGATGTGCGTGGGGAACAGAATAAGCCCTGTGCTCAGCATTGGTGAGGCCTCACCTCAAGTGCTGTGTTCAGTTTGGGGCACCTCAGTACAGAAAGGACATGGAGGTGCTAGAGCAGGTCCAGAGAAGGGCAACAAGGCTGGGGAAGGGCTTGGAGAATATGGCCTTCGAGGAGAGACTGAAGGAACTGGGGCTGTTCAGTCTGGGGAAGAGGAGGCTGAGGGGAGACCTCATTGCTCTCTGCAGTACCTGAAAGGTGATGGCAGNTGCCCAGAGCCACATCCAGCCTGGCCTTGAATGCCTGCAGGGATGGGGCATCCACAGCCTCCTTGGGCAACCTGTTCCAGTGCCTCACCACCCTCGGCGTGAAAAACTTCCTCCTCAGATCCAACCTCAACCTCCCCTGTCTCAGTTCAAAACCATTCCCCTTGTCCTATCACCATCCACCCTGGTAAACAGCCGTTCCCCCTCCTGTTTAGACGCTCCCTTCAAGTACTGCAAGGCCACAATGAGGTCTCCCCGCAGCCTTCTCTTCTCCAAGCTGAACAAGCCCAGTTCCCTCAACCTTTCCTCATAGCAGAGCTGCTCCAGCCCTCTGACCATCTTAGTGGCCTCCTCTGGACCCGCTCCAAGAGCTCCACGTCCTTCCTGTGCTGGGGGCCCCAGGCCTGGACGCAGCACTGCAGATGGGGCCTCACAAGAGCTGAGCAGAGGGGGACAATCACCTCCCTCTCCCTGCTGGCCACCCCTTCAGTGGTTACAACTTCGTATGAAATACTGTGAGATCAATGAACACTCAGCATCCCATTATACACAGAGTCAGTGTGGATGTACAGCTCTGGCTCTTGATTCACGAGCTCCTACAAAGCAGATTTGCTTGCACAACAATACATAACATAACAAGCCCAGACAAAATCCCTTTCATGCCCACCTCAGGTCAGTTCTGCAGCGCTCACTGCCTTGACTAGTTCACTGTTTGCCATGTAGTTTATCTGCGTTAACACAAGTGATAAAACATCACCTAGCGGGTCAGAATGCAAAGGGCTGTGGCTCATCTCACAGCATCAAATCTCATTTTATGGCAGTTGCATCAGCTCAAAAGACATCTCCCTGCTTTCCCCAATTCAAAGGCAACTCATTATCTAACAAAAACCAACAGCTTGAGCTATCCAAGAACATCTGTTTGCACTTTCAGTACCTTCCAACAAAGCAGAGAAAGCAGTTCATGCTGTCTCACCATCCAGCAGAAGCATTTTACCCAACCACATTCCTCCTCCATTGGTTTGCCCACATCTGCTCCCTGCTCAGGTACAGAAGCCCCCACCATTCTGACCGATGCCTTAATCCCTTCACCCTCAACACCCAATCTGGATCATCAGAAGTCTGGGAAGGTATGAAGGAAGATCTGTAGGCCCAAAATCAGAATTCCTCTTTTTCTAAGAGGAAAAACGTTGCAAGTCATTTGCTGCAAGGTCAGGGATGTTTCCAAACCTCAGCCAACAACTCCAGCCCTTACTTTTTGCATATGGATTACCAACGTCCCTCAGACACCCTACACAGAGACTTCCTGATGCCTAAGAGCAGATCTTACTGTCACAAAGGTGCACCACCAGAAGAAGTGTAAGGGCTGGATGCAGCCGAGGCGTTACTCACCTGTTTTACATTGTATCCTGCTTTTGCACTAGTTTCAATGAACATTACATTCAGCTCTTTGGCTTTTCTTTCTCCTTCCTCAATGGACACTTGCCTGGGGAAGAGAATACAGAATTAGAAAATAAAAACCAAACAGATGGACAACTTGAAAATGAACACCATTGTCTCTAACCCCAGGAGATGACTCCTACATTGCAGTCTCAAAGCATTCAATGGTCATCCCTGCACACAGCTACCACAGATTGAGCACATCTGTACAGCACGATAACCACAACAGCACACCTGGCTCCAAAGCAAAGCAGCTGAATGGGCCAATGAGACTCCTTCAAGTCCCTGTCCAGGAAGCTGTGCTTTTATGCTTCAAGAAGTAGCAACTGAAAGATTTTAATACCCAGTAACAATCATCAGCTTGCAGACTACAGAAGTACCACGTGTAACATCTCATACCAAAAGGCTTCTGCTGTTTACCCCCACCTAGGTATCCCACTCACTAAGCAGTCTGCTACAGCTGCAACTGGACAGGACTTTGGATCAAGAGCTTCCAGATAGAAATCATGAAGCACCTCATGGGAGGGACAGAACAATTCCTTATGGGATGTTATAAATCTGAGGTAAGGGGCACGAGTGAAGCTATTCTGAGAAAGCAGGGATTTCCATCAGATTCAGAATGTTTCCATGTTGTGCTTCTGCTTTGCATTTTTAGGACTCTTTGCTCAGTGTTAGCAATACCATAAACCCAGAATAAGAGTGCACACAGCAAAAGCTGAAGCTGCAATTAGGGTGACCTCACTGCAGCCTTCCAGGACCTAAAGGGAGCCTACAAACAGGAGGGGAGGCAACTCTTGGAAAGGGGAGATAAGAGCAGGACAAGGGGAAATGGTTTGAAGGTGAAGGAGGGCAGATTGAGGTTGGATGTGAGGGGGAAGTTGTTTGCAGAGAGAGTGGTGAGGTGCTGGAACAGCTGCCCAGAGAGGCTGTGGATGCCCCGTCCATCCCTGGAGGTGTTGAAGGGCAGGTTGGATGGGGCCCTGGGCAGCCTGGGCTGGTCTGAAATGTGGAGGTTGGTGGCCCTGCCTGCTGGGGGGGGTTGGAGCTTCATGATCCTTGAGGTCCCTTCCAACCCAGGCCATTCTGTGATGCTGTGATTCTGCATACCTTCTAATAAAAAGAAGTTTGCCAACTTATGCAAACACCTTGTAGAGTTCTAAAGGGAAGGATGACTTGCACCCATCATTTGTATCCCGGCAACTGGATTGAGTATCTGTGCTGTAAACCTGGGCTTCCCCAAAAGAGAGAAGTTTAAAAACCAAGAGCTCTCCAGACACAGCCAGCATTTTAGAAGGAGACACAAATGTTCCTTTTAAAACAGGTGCCTTGGAGAACAGAGCATCAGCCCAAGAAAAGCACCTAAAGGCGAGCTGCTCCTCCGTACCTCTTATCTGCTAGGTCTGTTTTGTTTCCCACCAGCATGATGATGACGTCGCTGCCCCGTTCCGTTCTGACATCGTCGATCCATTTTGTTGTTTGCTGGAACGAGTTGACATCTAACAGAGAACAGTGGAGAGGATTATCAGCGCAGAGCTTCGTCACGCACCGCCGGTCACAGCTGGAGCTCTCAAATAGAAGCTTCTTATTTCTGGAATCGGACTAATAGGGTGATGAAGAACCAGCAAGCAAAACCCCAAAGTGCCCCACACTGATGTGCATGAAAGCTACAGCACTAACTTCACCTGGGCTGGTACTTCACTCCCTGCGTTGGAATTCACCTCTAGATACAGAGGTGGCAGCTTCTGGGCAGCCTGGGCTGGGATGAAATGTGGAGGTTGGCGGCCCTGCCTGTGTCGGGGGGGTTGGAGCTTCATGACCCTTGAGGTCCCTTCCAACCCAAGGCATTCTGTGATACAGAGTTTGGTTTGGGCAGCCTCCCAAATGAGAAGACGGATGGCTCTTTGAGACCAGTCCCCGTTTTGTTTAGTTGAACAAAAATCCAGTGTGGGGAATGGGGAGCAATGTGACACTGCCCACCACTCTGCACTGCTCATCTACTGCAGGAGGGCCCCACAGCTTCTGCACTTCTCAGAAGCACTCTGAGCTCTGTGGTTTTGCACAGCTTAAGCACTTTTTACTTGCTAGGTTTAGGATTTTCCCTCGGAAATAGCCAGGCTATACAAATACCAGCCACTTCTTTATTGCTGAAGGGCTCCCAGCAGTTTCCTGACCATCTGCATGGAACAAGAAGCACAAATTTCATGCATTTCTTAATGTGACACCCAAAATATAAGGAATTCAGGAGGCTGCCCTGACCTAACGAGCACGTGGATGAGAAGCTGCATCCCATAAGGAGAAAGGAGTTGCACAGAAGCTGCCCTGGAGCTCTGCCTTTACCAATGAGCTGCCTCAGTCATTTTCAGTACTCAGCAAATGGGGCTCTGCTGCAGTTCTCGACAGTCATTGATTTCTTTTTAATGGCTTCTACTGCATAGTAATATATCGTGTGCCAGACAGACAAGGCCTGATCACTTGCCAGCATCTTAATTTGTCTCTGCTATTCAGTAATATTGAATTTGCTGGGTCGGTAAAAGAATAATTCAAGGTTCACAGCTAACCTGTAATTTTAGCTCAAATGAAAGCGCTATTTATAACAATTCAAGATCGCACAGGTAAATTCCTTACTCCTGCTGTAATCTCCTAGTATTTATAAAGCAAAGGACAAGCTCTCTAGAACTGGCATCGATTTAGGCCACAGCTCTCAGTCAGTTCAACCCCAGAACTGAGGATGGCTGAAGGCTGAGTTCTTCCAAAGCAAAATTCTGCTCTTGGCAAACAGGGAACGCTGTGAGTTTGGGCTCTCTGAAAGGGGGGAGGGACAGGAGGAGAAGAGTTGCAAAAAGCACTAACATTTTAGTTGACAAAAATGTACATACCTTAGTAGGAAATGAAAGAGCAATTGTTAAAGGAGAAGGGAGTCGTGGTAAGTTGCATATATTGCACAATGGGAAAGTGACTGATTGAAATGGAAAGGTGATGTTAATGCAGTTCCCCCCAGCCCGTGCCCAATCCTTGGTGGTGGTGGGAGGGCAAATGGAGTGAAGCAAGCTACAGCTATCAGTGCAATGTCTAATTTGAGAATTCAGCTATCTATGAACATGATTCAGGTGTTTGAGACCGGAAATTATCGGTGACACTGCGACCAAAAAGCAGATGGAGGAGGGCAAAGTGCAACAAGACCAGCCAGGACTCGAGACTTCAGGAAATGTGATAGGGAAGGGTTACAGAACGATGGAGCCGATCGGACAGTCGACACATTGCAATAGCAGTGATCAGGTGGCCAGCTTAAAACTCCACTAGGGTAAAAGAAAACAACTTTTCCATGCCAGAATGAGGAACAAGCACGTGATTGTGATAGGACATGCAAAGCTAGGCTAAAGGATGAAAGGGGCAGAGTATTAGAAATGCAGAATTCCCCCCACTCACTTGTGATATCATAAACAACAACTGCAACAGTGGAGTCACGAATGTAGCTAGGAATCAAGCTCCTGAACCGTTCTTGACCTGCTGTGTCCCATAATTGCAACCGTACCTAACAAAATCAGTCAAACAAGCAAGAAAAATAAGAAAAAAGGTCAAACCCAGTGCAATATACCTACTTGTGATATCGTAAACTACTACAGCAGCAGCAGAGTCACGGATGTAACTGGGAATGAGGCTACGGAAACGTTCCTGACCCGCAGTATCCCACAGCTGCAACCTGATCTGTGGGTGGGAGAAAATTAAAAAAGCCAAACTGCCACTAAAAATGAAAAGAGTAAAGAATCGTCACGTTTTGGAAGAGCTAAAGAAAAATATCAACTCATGCAGGAGGTGAGTGGGGACTGGGAGCAGCAGCGAACTGTCCTCTCCTTTACAGCCATCTCTCCCAAGCACCTGCGGTAGCCAAGCTGGTGTGTGTGCACCTATCTCAGCCCTTCCTGCTGTCTTTTCTTGGCAAAAATGCCTTCCTTCCAGAAGGGGAGAAATAGGAGTGCTCAGCTGTTGGAAGGAGGCCACACTTGTAAGGGAAAAGCCACCAGCTGCTGTCAGAGCACTGGAGAAGCTACTGGTGTGAATGCGTCAGGAAGGACGAAACGCTGGTTATCACTGCATCAGTGCTTACACTTTAAAGGACCATGCACACAGGTGAGGTTTAATGTCTCTTACCATCAAGGCTGTGAAAGGAAAGGCAGGATGTACCAAAAGCAACATGTATGGAAAGATGTGCAAGGGCCAGTTTTGCTATGGAAACAATATCTCATCACTCGAGCTCTTTCAATGCAGTCGCACTGCTGTGGGTTTATACAACACCATGCTTATGCAGCACGGAACAACCTGCTCCTGCAAACAGCTCAGTGGCTCAATTTCTTAACGAAGAATCTGAACTAATTTTAAACCACAGGCTTGCTTCCAGAGAGCAGTGATTTCATTTCAGGAACCAGAGCTGCACCAAGCTAAGCAACCAGCACCACGAGTGGGTTCCTGCTGGAGGTAACACTGAGCTGGCTGACAGGGAGCTAGCGAAGAACTGGCAACATTTGGCAATCTCTATTTTATCCCTCAAAACCAGAATGGCTTAACTGTGGCTCCCTTCCCCAGAATCCCACCCTTATGCACCCCTCTCTCAAACTACCCCTCCGAGTCTTCTCCAATCAGGATGCCAAAACAGCACCTTCTGCCACTCACAAAATGGCCCTCGGGAGCCAAATGGTGATTTCCCACTTCCCCAGGCAGGGAAGGGAGCTGCGTCCCCACAGCACCGGTCAGGCTGGAAGCAGCCAGGAGATGAGGGCTCAGTTTGCACTTCCAAGTGATCTCAGAGCTGTGCACCATGACAGCAGATGCTGATCCTCGTTCCTACTGTACAGAGAGAACAAAAACATCACTCACTGTTCGATCCTCCAGATACATGGTTTTCGATAGGAAGTCAATGCCAATTGTTGCCTGCAGGAAAAGAAAGAGAGAATCAAGAACATTTCAAATAAAACACCCGAACAACTGCAGTGGCTGCCGGGGTTAACACCACTGCCACAGCTGCAGCAGCTCTGCAAGAAAAATACATTGGGTTTTCTTACTAGGACAAAGCACTGCAAGCAATTCAATGCAGGTGTTCCCTGGATAGAACCCATAACCAGCACAGTACCTTAAAGCTCAAAAAGTTCTTAACCTTCATCTCAGTTTATGCTGACTGACAACCCATTAAGTCATATGGGTATCAGCAAGGACTTCTGTGCACAGAAGGCCACAACCTATGTTAGCATCCATCAGCAGAATCATGGATCTTCACTTTGAGCCTTTTTCCTTAAGGCTGAGGTGGACAGGTTGGATGTGAGGGGGAAGTTGTTTGCAGAGAGAGTGGTGAGGTGCTGGAACAGCTGCCCAGAGAGGCTGTGGATGCCCCGTCCATCCCTGGAGGTGTTGAAGGGCAGGTTGGATGGGGCCCTGGGCAGCCTGGGCTGGTCTGAAATGTGGAGGTTGGTGGCCCTGCCTGNCCCGCACTAACTCAGGGCTCCAACTGAAGAATAGTTTACCCCAAAGTGTTTGCTGTTGATTTCGCTTCTCTGTCTACTCTCTGTCAGACCTCTTTGATTCCACCACTGCTCTCCTGCTGCAAGGTGCCAGATGAGGTCAGGCCAAAGGGCCATCGAACCCAACACCTGCCATCATTACGTGTCCAATAAATCAAAAAACATCCAGAAGAAAAACGAGAAGAAAGCTCATAAAGCAGAAAACTCCCCCAGACACATCCACTGAGCTGCCTTCAGTAGCTCCAGGGGGGGAAAAATTGCTATTTTTCACAAAAATGGGTGGCTATAGGTTTATTTTAGTTTATCATACACACGTATCAGAGCACGTTTGGGCTCCCCGTGGTAATGCTGGCTGCAGGATGCCCTCCCAGCCCGGCTGCGGAGCGGAATGGCTGCCCCCATTGATTCCACTAAATAAGAACATTCTGTGCTGTTAACACTACAAAAATTGTGCGAGTTGCATTCGTACCACTTCAGTTGTTCTCTTGCATGATTCCAAAGCAGCAATGGCTTCTTTATGTACAAAGAAAACGGTTCAACTGATCTCTTTTAAGAAAATTTCTTCCCAGCCTAATTAGGGCTCTAACTTATAATTTACACCCCTGTCCTTATCCCGAGTGGGAAAGGGAAACAAACAAGACCCAGAAAAGCAAAGAATGGGGTGTTTGGGTTGGTCTTTCTTACAGAAACGTAGGTAACTTCAGAGATGTTCCATCATTTTCTACTTTAAATACATTTGTTTCGTTGCTCCCATTACTGCTGTGCACAGGAACAGCTCATACGGTGTTGACGGAGGGGAGAAGGACAGACAACACAGTGACCAACTCAGAAGGGGTTTCTTTGGCAGTTTGTGTGGCTTTTATAGCATCCTGCCTCCCAAAGTGGCCCCAGGCAGACCGGTGCAATCAGTAACGATGTCGAACAACCGTACTTGGCCTTTGGGGGCCAATGAATCGCTGCCAATCCTTCATTTCTTTTCAGGTCACCACGCACAACAATGCCATTTTTTATCCTTTTCTTTAATTAAAAGCACTATTGAAAACTGTTTGATAGAGCACCGGATCGATTCCTTCGGCCTCAGGGACTGCCAGCAGCCTGCAGCATCACTGTCTGGGATCTACATGCTAAGCAGGAAAGCCCACTTCCCACTCCTGCAATATGAAACACACCATGATGTCCGTATCACAGCATCCAGGAATCCCAGGGACATCCACTACGTCTATCAAAAATCAGGGGTTACCAACCCTTGTGGGCCCTTCCAGCTCAGGATGCTCTGTGATTCTCTGTCTGCAGCAAAGCAGCACCGTGACAGCTATAAGTCAGCAGGCACATGGCAATGGGCTCCTTGTGGCCTTCCAGTAGTTGAAGGGAGCCTATAAACAGGAGGGGGTACAACTGATTACAAGGGTGGATGGTGACAGGACAAGGGGGAATGGTTTGAAAGTGAGACGGGAGGTTGAGGTTGGATCAGAGGAGGAAGTTTTTCACGCAGAGGGTGGTGAGGCACTGGAACAGGTTGCCCAAGGAGGCTGTGGATGCCCCATCCCTGCAGGCATCCAAGGCCAGGCTGGATGTGGCTCTGGGCAGCCTGGGCTGCTGGTTGGCAACCCTGCACACAGCAGGGGATTGGAACTGGATGAGCATTGTGGGCCTTTGCAACCCAGGCCATTCTGTGATTCCTTGGGAGGCAAATGGATGAGGGCAGGCTCTTCTTGGTGGTGTGTAGCGATAGGACAAGGAGTAATGGCCTAAAACTGGAACATAGGAAGTTCCATACATACATGTAGAAGAGCTTTACGGTAAGGGTGACGGAGCACTGGCACAGGTTGCCCAGAGAGGTGGTGGAGTCTCTTCTATGGAGATATTCCAGACCTGGCTGGATGCCCACCTCTGCAACCTGCTGTAGGGAACTGCTTTAGCAGGGGTTGGACTGCATGGCCTCAAGGTCCCTTCCCATCCTTTCGATGCTGTGACCTGTGATTATGAGAACTCTTACACCTGGGTGAGACCCCAGGAGTTCCTGGAGCTGAACTTCATTCCCGCAGCAGCCTCACCAAACTACAAGGAGAAGTATTTCACCTTATTCTGTTCTCTACTGCTTTCTAGTCACCAGCAGACGGAACAGTAAGAGGGAATGGACAACAGCCGTGAGCACAGCTGCTCCGTGTCTGAGAGCCACTCCCAGGTGCCCCTATGAAGAAAAGCAAGAGCTCTACATAAGACTGTGATGAATTTGGTAGGATCTGATGAGAAACCAACCCATGAAATGAGCAATGCAGAAGTGACCCTTCCCATCCCCGTTATGCACAGCCTTAAACGCAAGATAAGGAACAGAAGTTGCTTATTTTCTCCTTGTAGATTGAGTTACCATAGTGCTTAAAGAGACTCTATCCAAAATGGCCTTTTCAAGGCACGTCGAGACAGTTTTTATTGCAGCTGAGCAATCAGGTGCAAAGCAGCTCCAGCCCTCACTGCAGCGAAGCGAGCAGCAGCACGGGCAGAACGTTTGCTGCCAAGGAAATCTCAGCTCTCATTTTGCCACATAACCACCTCGAATTTCAGACCATTCTTTGTCATGGAAGAACTGAGCAGAATAGTTGAAAGCCTCCGTCTCTCAGCCGTTCCCTGCAGCTCCGCCAACCAGCAAATGTGACATCAGCCTTTTAGCTCACCAGACAGCCCTCAGCACTCCAGTGTTTAAAAAGAAAAGCCTGCATTTAACAAACCCGAACAGACCGTGAGCGAGGTACACAAGCCTAAATGGATGGCAGGAAGGGTGCATGAATATTTATGACTGTCTGGTGCAGAACAGCAGGAAGGGAAGCAGCAGAGCCGAGTGAAATAGCATGATATAACAAGGAATGGCACCTATCTGTCAGATGAGCACACATAAAGCCATTATGTGCACGGCTGATATCATCTGCAGCTCATGCCCACATGCTACACTAAGGTGGACACAAAGAAGAGAAGCAAGTCGAATTTCACAGCGGCAACATTTTTAAAGGCTAAGCACAGCAAAGAAGCTGCAAGAACCCCACACTTCACACGTCGTCATCACGCTCCGTGTTCTTCCTTTCAGTGAGATGGGCCTCCTAAAGGACACCAGGAGCTCCTGCAAGAATATCAACATCTGCTTTTGCTACAGCCTCATGACATCATGGAATCTGCAGCTCCTTATGTCCATCTCAGAGAGATGCCTTCAGGCAGTGGATGCCACTCCAGCTGTTTGTTCCTGGGGCACAGGTTCAGCTCTTCTCCTTGGCCACAGCTGCAGATGAAGATTTAATGGCTTGCAATAGAAATGGAGGCATATGAATTTCAAGCTATGGCCGTAATTATTAAAGCTGCTAGGAAACAGAGCACCCTCACTCACAGGGTGGTGAGGCACTGGAACAGGTTGCCCAAGGAGGCTGTGGATGCCCCATCCCTGCAGGCATTCAAGGCCAGGCTGGATGTGGCTCTGGGCAGCCTGGGCTGCTGNTGCCCCGTCCATCCCTGGAGGTGTTGAAGGGCAGGTTGGATGGGGCCCTGGGCAGCCTGGGCTGGTCTGAAATGTGGAGGTTGGTGGCCCTGCCTGGCAGGGAGGTTGGAGCTTCATGATCCTCGAGGTCCCTTCCAACCCAAGCCATGATGTGATTCTGTCACAGCTTCACTTCTGCTGCAGCACAACAGCACAGGCATTCACAGCCCAGCAATCACTGCGGTTCAGCTAATGCTAACGCTCAGCACAGCATCCGAATTGCTGGACACCAGTGGGAGCTCTGTGCAGAATATCCTGACGTGCTTAAGGAAAGAGGAAAGCGCTGCTGGGTGCCATCAAGAACTGCTTCTTAAAGACCTTCACCCCATTTTTCAGGGCTGCATTGAGGGAGCGAATCCAAGCCCTGTCAGTTTGGTTGCATTAGGGACACAACCAAGGCAATCTGCTGAGGCTATGGGGCTGCCCAGGGCTCAGCAGCACGCTGAGCACCTCGAGCAGCTGCACCCTCAGCAGAACCTCCATGATGACCCAAATACATGGATTTAAAGGAGAAAGGGAAAGATAAAGGGGCAAAGAGGCGTGCTGCTTCTTCCCTGCTCTCCCATGCTGAAGCAGGTACTTCTCCTGGAGAGTCTGTTCTACTGTAATGATCTACATGGTGAGACTTCCATTATGCCCTCACTAATAATTAATGCCTTGTATTCTGCCAGATATTTTAGGTGGTAGGAATAGAGAACAGAGCCAGCCAGCCTGCCTGAGAGTAATATACAAAAACCAGCTGCAAATCAAGAAGAAAACAGATCTGAATTTCCACTTGCAGCTACACATCACCCACCAGCAAGCAAGCTTTCTTAGGTGGACCAGGAGAGCACTTCTAAAGAACCAGAGATCCATATGCAAATGATAAGAACTGGTGGGTCCCAACGTGGCCACCCACTGATTTTCAGCTGTCATCATGGACTGCGACATCGCCCATTGAGAGGAATGATACCGACAGATGGGTGTGAGAGGCCAGCAAAGCCTGATGTGCCAACACGCTTCCCTCCTGCCTTCATCTTCTATCACCTGGGTAAAGAGTAACTCTCTGAAGATTGCCCCAAAGATGCTTCTGCTTCCTCTTGTGTCTGTTTGATTCACCTCTGCAGAAGAAAAGCCACAGAAGCCCTAAGATCTTACCCCAGATATGCTCAGGATCCCATTCTGGATGACAAGCTCTCTGAGCCTCAGAGCTGGCTTATCAGCTGCACAGCCTGAGACCTGCTCAGCTCCTCCTGCAGGAGTCCTGGAGCTTCAGTCTCCTTGTGCTCACAACATGGCAGGTGCAGCACAAAGGCCAGGCAGAAACCTTATTTTAGATCCTGGCAACGAAAATGTTTAAGAATTACACACCATAACTTACAGCCAAGTGTGTCCGTCCACCTGTACTGTCCTGACCCCACCACAAGGATACAGAGAAGCAGCAGCAGATGGCGAGGGGGGGATTCGGGCACTCTGTACCCCAGACTTTAACTAAAATAAGTGAGCTAAAAACAGCCATCTTGTCACAGTTCTGACAAAAAGGAGGAGAAAAGCACAGGGAATCTTCACAGATCAGCTGTACGGAACTCAATGCCACCCTCCCTGCTCTTCCTCCGACAGGCTGAAGCTGAAGGGAAGCGTGGCTTGTAATTTTCCTCTTGCATAACACACACAGCCTTCCTGTTTGCCAACGTCGCTCCTTCATTATGCATCACACTCAGTGCCACAGAACAAGGAAAACCTCTCCCAGCACATCCACGGAGAGGAATCACTGCTGCTGAAGCAGACAGCACTGCTTTATTCCAGGTGTTTGGGTTTGACACAGTGCTGCAGGTTCTTGGCTTGTTCACAAATGCTGCTTTCATGAGAACAGCTTTTTAATAAGCCACGGGCAGCAGCTGAATTCCTCTTACCAAGCAGCAAGCAAAACTGAAAGGAATGTAGAGCACAGATTCTCCCAAACCGCACCTTTCTATTTTTACCAGCTGAACGCCACAAGCGCAGCTCAAATGATGGCTTGTGGCAGCCCTCAGAAAACAGGCATTCCAAATTCATCTGAAATGTCCAGAAAGAGCAAATCATCCAGCAGCTGAGCTCCAGCTGCAGCTTGCCATGCACATGCTTTGACATGCAGCGTCGTGCACGTATGGGGCTTTGAGAGGTCTCCATCAAACCCTAGGGATCAAGGAAGGCATATTCTGGCTTGGCATTACATCTCATGTGACTCTGGCCAAATTACTTCAGCTCTTATGACTAATTCCCTCTTCCAGCTGTGTCAGAATAGGGCATGTTTCCCCGTACTTCAGGAAAATGGGGGTCTCTGGATGAATGACACCCCACCAAGTCCATTAACACACAAAACAAGCACGCATTGCCGACAGCTAAACTGAAGCTACCTTCTAAACCCTTAAGATTCCTTACTGCTTTCAGTCCCACTCGTTCATTTCGTAATCACTTTCTCTGTAATGTTAGACCAGCTTCCCACTGAGATCACTATGCTATCATAGAGCACAGGGGGCCAAACCTCCTCAAACAGAACTGGGACGCAGACTGCAGAGAGAAGGAGCAGACCTGAAAGGAAAACACTGTGGGGGAAAAGAAAAAGCAGATGAAATAAAAGGATGGCATTCACATGTCCATGTAATTACAGTGGGTAGGATTTGAAAGGATGTTTGCTCCCGTGGGAGCAATGATGTGTACTCCAGCCCTCCTACACCACAGAAGCTTTGCTTCTCCTATCATTAAGTGAGAGCTTGCATCTCATTGTGCCCAACTCGCAGAGCAGCAGTGTGGAATCACTGATGAGGCAGGAAGGGAATCGTTAACGGGGAAAGAGATTTAATCAAGAGATACTTGGATAGACAGTAAGTAACAGAAGAATCACAGCTCTGTGTGTGTTTTTCCCCATTACCTTCTCCTCCCACCTCCCAAATAACCCTTCTCAGGGACCAGATTGCCTCAGTTCAGCGAATGCAGAACCTCACCAAGCACAACCGAGTTGTGAAGCACGTTGTGGCTTGGAGAAGACCCACTTTAGTTTATGAAACTGAATTGCTTTTGTAGCTCGCCACCTTCTCAGGCTCATCCTACAGTGTGGGAGTGGATAACAATGACTGTTCCCCTGGCATTTAGAAAGCCTGCATAGCATCCTAAAGCACTCAGAGCCTACAGCTCAGCTTTCTGCCTCTTCTTTTCTAAGGAACAGAGTGCCTATTCTGTTCTCCATGAGATCTGCAATGGTCTGGTAGCAAATGGTGAAAAACCTGGCAGACTCACAGCTGCTGTCACTTACGTGTACCTAAGAGGTCTGTCCTTTAGAACTACAGCCCATCCTGCTGCGAGCTGCAGATAAGCTATTCCTGCAGACATACCCTGAAATGCCATTCTGAAAGGTTATTAAAATATAAAGCTTCAAGATGTAACAGCTAAGAGTGTGCTCTGTGCACTGTTATCCCCTGCAGCCCAATGCACTCTGCCTGCAATGAAGAGAAGACAAACAGGGATTCATTTACCTGGTAGGTGTTGTCAAAGCTGTCATACATGAACCTGGTGATCAAGGAAGTCTTCCCCACTACAAGGAGACAAAAAAACACAGATTCAAGGAACAATTTCAATGCAAGTTCTAAGCAAACATAGTATGAGAAGACCAGACTGAAGAGCATTATTGCTGAGATGTTTACCACGTGCCCACAGTGCCTGCAACCAGCTTCACCCTTTCTTTGACACTGCACCTTTCTGCATAGGCAGGCTCACACACTGCTCCAATGCCATCACAGCTGCTGGCTGCAGCTCAGGATCCAGCAGTGCCAGCTGGCTGTGCAGCAGCAGGAAGGCACTGCAGCATCTGTAGGTGCACCCGGGAGCCAAACACCCAGGCACGGCGTGTTCCATAGGTCCTGCTGCAACACTGCAACTCCTCAGCTGCAGCTCAGCTTGGCCAGGTCAAATCTCAGGTGTGGAAAATTGCATCCAGCTTCTCATTTCATAAGCAGGATCTAGACAAGCTGTTGGTATAGCACCTATAAAGCCATGGATATAGTACCTATAAAGCTGTGGATGTGGTACCTACACTTGCAGAGCCAAGATCCAGCCAGATATCAGACTGCCCTGAAGCTCCTGTTAATTGCTTCTTAAGGAAAATGAGATTACATTTCACAACAATCACTGTCCCAATGGTTACTTATTACACTTTGTGGGATCAACACAGCTGAGCTCAGACAGAGCCTAACCCACACCCAACAGAGAGCTCCTTCCTGCTCAGTGCCACCCTCGCCTGGGCAGAGCTGCAAGGCATGCAGGAACTGAACTTAGTTCTTTACTCAGAGAGTGGTGAGGTGCTGGAACAGCTGCCCAGAGAGGCTGTGGATGCCCTGTCCATCCCTGGAGGTGTTGAAGGGCAGGTTGGATGGGGCCCTGGGCAGCCTGAGCTGGTCTGAAATGTGGAGGTTGGTGGCCCTGCCTGTTGGGGGGGGTTGGAGCTTCATGATCCTTGAGGTCCCTTCCAACCCAAGCCATTCTGTGATGCTGTGAACACATGAAGCTGCCTTGGCTCGGTGTTGAAATACCTCTAACTGGAGGTAGATCCCTTAGGAAACAGCTGCATTCACTCAAGAATCGATTGCCTCCAGCTGTTTTCTCCCAGTCTCCTTGCAACTGTGAGTTGCCACCTCCCAGGGCAGGCACGGAGCACTGCAACAACTGCAGAAGAGCTATATGAACCCAGCAGGAGCCTTTGGGAAAAGACTCCCATGTCATATCTTGAACTCCCAGGTGAATTCTTAACATATTCCCCTCCAGGGGCATAGGAGGCTTCCCACTAAGCTAAAAACAGCCTTTGTAGAGACAGAGCAAACATGCCCTTGGACCAGTACTTTCTCCAAAGCAATGCATCTCAGATGAGAGGAATCTGGAGTTCACCATTCAGCTCTGCCCTGGGGCACCAGGGGTGTCCAGCAGAAGCACAGCCTGCTGCAGGACCAGCAGGCCGATGAGAGAAGCCAATGGGATGGGCTGCAGCACACCCCGTAAGCACTCGTATTTAACTAACTGCTTTGAGCAGCACTTGGATGGAGTTCCTTAACGCCCTTCAGCCCTGTGAGTTTCTGCCCAAACAGACCAGGCTTCTCCTCACACAGCACGTCAGCAGGCACCAGAGCACACCAGAATGAAGAGCAGCTGCTCACAGGTTGAATTCCACAGTGATAACTGAACAGACACCAAATATGTAACAAAATCCCCTTGCTTAAAAGATCCTCGTGGATGTGAAAGCTCACAGTTCCCCCTGTACTGATAATTCAAAGGGAAGGGGGAGGGAATAGGAAGGGAGAAGGGAGTGAAGGGGAAGAGAATAGGGAAGGGGAAAAGGGAAAGGGGAAGGAAGTGGGAAGGGGGGAAGGGGGA
>JACDJE010000646.1:0-28560 GCA_016647715.1 Pavo muticus
AACTGGAATGAAAGATTTATTTGCATTTGTAACAGGATAGTAGGAGAGGTTTAGGCAGAAATTTAGATCTCTGCATCACCTATCTATCCATCTACATAGATAGAAACATTCCACAGTTGCAGTAAAATCTACGATTTTTATATTCTGTTGTGCTTTATTTTGGTGGGTTTTTTTTAAGCTGTTAGTTTAGGAACAATATACGTAATTGCCAAGAATTTTTTCTTATGGACCTTTGTAAAAGGGTAGCATAAACCTTCTTCATCAATGGTCAAAGCCCAATTTAAATGGCAGCCCCAGTGATGTCAGTGAAAAAAAAAAAAAAAACCAGATCATTTCAGCTAGTCCTAAAATTAATTAATAGCTGGTATCAAATATATCCCAACTTTTATGAGTTTCAGTGTCTATATAATGCAGAAGACTGCCCAACAATGGTGCTATAAATGACTAATATAATCAGCACCAGCATGAGAAACAAATCTAGTTTTGTCCAGGCAGTATTTTGCCACAAATAATTATTAGTTTTCTGAGCATCTGGTGAAATCTACTGCTTTGCAGCATTTGCTGCCCTGCGTAGAACTATACTTTACAACGCAGCCAGATCAACAAAATTACTTCTGAATAGTGCTACTGTGGTACCACACATGTGTCCTAGTATCTAATAGAAACATTTGATTCCTCCAATAACAAGGCACTAAGATCCAGAAAACTTTAACTTTGCAGGAAATTGACAGAAGCTAAAGTAACTATTAAGAAATTGTTTATTTAAAGTACTGATATCTATGTACCATAGCAACGAGGTCAATTTTTTTGTGTGTCCATAGCTCACACAGTTATAAAACCATGTTGGAAATTGAAAGTGAGTATACAAAGAAATAGACAAAAGACTGTGGAAGACATTTTGATCAAAATTTAGAGCAGAAGGTCATGATGTTCTCTAATTAACAACTTGTGTTTTATTCAAAATTGCCTTTCCTTTCTATGAAAATTTATCATATTAAAGTAATACAAAGAAATCAGTTAACATAAAAAGTCTTACACAAAATGGATTTCAAGTTTTTTTTCTTACCTTCATGATGCCCATGCGCCATCTTTAGCATATCAGGCTTGACTGGAATAGGAATATTTGCTTCCTGTGGTATGTTTCTGAACATCTCAGGGTTTGCATTCTGCGTGCACGTTGTATACGAGACAGCATGCTTGGCTTCCATATAGTACATAATGTAAAAATTACACATTTCATCATTGGCTGTTCCCCTACAGAACAAAGAAAACATGCAGCAGTTAGAAGAGAAAAATGAGCTGAATATAGCTGCTATCCAATCCATCTAATTTAAGAGAATATTAAAAAAGTTGCAATGAAGTGCTTATAAGTCCCTCACTCACTAAAACTTTTCATAGCTTCACTGCTTGAAGTTTCTTTCATTATATATTCTCTCTCTTTCTATAACAGAGAACAACACCTTGCACAAGCTCCTCAGATAACTCAGGAATTTCGAAGAATTATGCTTTGATTCTAGAGAAAACTGCATCAATGATTTAAACTGCTCTTTCCTCTCCTCTTTTCTCCAGTAGTGTCTTCATATTCCCCAATATATCATCAACTACGTATATGTCCTGATGAAAAGAGGCAGAACTGTACCATTAATGTTGTCATAATCCAAATATTCTGACACCCTGGAGCAAATCTAATCTAAAATAATTGCAAATAATTTCTGTGTTTAATTTCAGCAGCTATCACTTAAGACAGTCCTTTCATGTTCAAGTACATCAATTTGTTGGCCATCCTCCACATTGTTTCTAACACAGCAAAACCTGATTTCGTTATATATTAAGACATCATAAATAACTACTGAAGTTAAGATGGCATTGCCATCTTGAGAACGACTTGATCACAAGCTTCTGTAGGAACAAAATGTGTATAAGAGGAATGATTACATGCTAGGCAAAATACAGCTCTTTGTCAGGCATGTACTTGAAACAGAAGAGGCTCTTCTGTACTGCTACATAATCCTGCCTTCAATAGAAGGAACAGCTGGTAAAAGAATTTTTCAGAAAAACATTACTTTATGAGGCAGGCAACACAGAGGCTCTTTGCAACTGAGATCTGTTTCTGTTTATTTAAGCCATATCTTTTATTTATAGCTACAATCCTGACAATAGAATAAGCTGTATCTTAAAAACAAAAGTTCACCAAATAAACAAAGGGTTTTATGTTAAAAATTTTTAATCAGCTCTCACAATTAGCCACTGATCTTATTCTCCTAAAATGACATGGGGGTGGCCTATTAGCTGTTTGTGAAAGACGTCAGTGCTGACTTTTCAAGCAGCATCCTAAAGCATTCATTTATTCACCATAGCAACAATGATGACACCAGCCAGAGGGGGGACAGAGGGAACATGGGAGAAGAGACTTTTTCAAAAGGGGAATTGGTATTTTTCCATGCACTGAAAATCTACGGTCCCTTGGAGACCACAAAAATCGGATTCCGACTTGGCAAGCTCTGCTTAAGCTTTTAGCAAGCATTCACTTCACTGTTGGACTTTAGTATCTGTCACCATAATTGCCTCCAGCAAAAAAGAGGATGTGGAACCCGCATCAACACCAGCTCACCAGACACGTTACTGTATCTAAACATTGCCAGCTTAATTCCCTTATATTTACTATAGTTTAAAAAAAATAGAGAAAAATACTGTTAACAACAGTTTTAGTAAATTCACAGAAAACACAGAATCCCACCATTAGATACCTGAACAACTGAGAAATCTGTAGTTTTGTGAATGAGTTTAATGCGTAGAAATGCTGATGAATTAATCTAAACAAAAATAATCCTGTAAACCACATTCATGTCACAGCCATGAGTACCTACAAGCGTGTACAGATTGTGGTATGCGATCCATACACAGTAAAGTACAACGAAACAGATGATGACCAGAGGGCTGGAGCCCCTCCCCTATGAGGACAAAGGCTATTCAGTATGGAGAAGAGAAGCCTCTGAGGAGACCTTATAGTGGCCTTCCAGTACCTGAAGCTGGCCTACAGGAAAGGTGGAAGGGACTTTTTATAAAGGCAGATAGTGACAGCATGAGGGGAAATGGCATTACGCTGGATGAGGGTATGTTTAGACTAGATATTAGGAAGAAATTCTTTACTGTGAGGGTGGTGAGACATTGGAACAGTTTGCCCAGTGAGGTTGTGAATGCCCCCTCCCTGGATGCATTCAAGGCCAGGCTGGATGGGGCTCTGAGCAACCTGGTCTAGAGGGAGGTGTCCCTGCCTGTAGCAGGGGGGTTGGAACTAGATGATCTTAAAGGTCCGTTCCAACCCAAACCATTCTATGATTCTATGATTTGGCATCAATAATCAAGTTAATGCAGTTAAAAAATCTTAAAGACTGAACTGGAACATTTTGCTATAGACATATGAACCTTCTCCGGAATGACACAATATCTATTTACTTTTAAAATATAATTTTCTGAGATTCATATTTTTGAAAATAAAAATGTTTATTTTTGAAAGGAAAAGATACAGGATATGCTGTTTTCCATCATTCTATGCAATACACTGCACACTGCAATGGGATATACAAGCAGTCATTGTGGCCAGTGGCACCTTCCTTTACAAAGACACCGTCTTTACACTGACTGGGCTCCAATCCTTCAAAGGTCCTTACACTAGTAGCAATATTCTACTTGAGACTGTACCAGCTTCAGTGTTTACTCTGAAACATCATCAACTTATCTGTTATAAAGCTGTGGTGCTTACATGGAGTACTTAGTGGTCTCTACTCAGCACCCCCCCCAAAAAAAGGCAAAATTTTTCATTTTTAAATTAGGTATAATTGGTGATTTCCTTGACTGAGGAACTCCACCCTCTATTATGCAATAGTTTGAGCTTGAGGAGAAATCCAGCTAAAATGGTAAATTTACGAAAACTGTTGAAGAGATGACTCTTGCCTCACCCCTCTACACCAGAGATTTTAAGCATGTGATCTTTTAATTACCCTGAAAACATATGTATTCAACTGCATTAGCAAAATCAGTTTTCATTTCTGAACCCGTCTGCCGAATCCTATATACAAGGGCTGCTCTGAAAATAATGCCTCCTATTTTATTGTGTTGGCCCTTGCATTCAGAGGCACATGTTGGCAATATGAGGTTTAACCTCCCCACCAATATTCTGTTACATTCTGTTGCCATGTGGCAATGGCAACACAGAGGCGATCTGACAAAATGGTGTCTGACATGGAACTGTGTACGGAGCAGAGTTGAGTCACTGAATTCCTCCATGTGGCCACAGTGACATGAAAGACAAGCCACGTTCTGGATGGTCATGCAGATATTTACAAGTGTGGTATACAGGCTCTTGTTCATCGCTGGTGAAAATGCATAGCTAATTCTGGTGATTATTCAGAAAAACAGTATTTTGTAGCTGAGAATTTTATCTATCAAATACTATTATAGTGCTCTTTGTATCTGTTGTAATCTCCATGGAAAAAAATAAGAGGCATTACTTTCAGTCTGACCTAAGTATATGAAGGAATGTCTGGATGTCAAATTTCATTTGTCAAACTAGAAACAGCAGGCTGAAAAAGGTTAATGTGAACCATCAAGGTGATAAAATAATAGAGCAAGATAGTGAAAATGAACTAGTGTAACTAAATGAAAACATTAATAAAAATCTGATGTGTAAAGAAACAAACAATAAAGATATAAGCAGTTTAAAAACAAAACAAGAACATTTACTCCTCAAATAACATAGTAAGTAACAGACTTGGTGAAAAACAGCAAGTTCCATCTTAAATAAAAATATAGAGAAATAAAGATAAATTAACTGAAGTGAGAGCTATGTCATAAAAAAGACCATCAATACTTTAAAATAAGAGAGTATCTGGTAGTTAGTGTAGAAAAATGACTAAAATTGTAACAGCATTGCAAAATAGTCATTTAGAAAGGCAGTAGGAGAAAGTACTACACAAAACCTATAGCGAACATAGTCTTCATTGAGTAAAGCAGAGAATATTGTATTGTGAAAAGCTGTTAACTCCATTTAGAGGTTTAGAATATATGAGAAGTAACACCTGCAGTAAATAAAAAATATCAAACAAAATAAACAGTTCAATAACATGTAAGGGCCTTGACTGCTATCACAGAAATTAATGTGAAGTTAAGGAACTGTAACACTGTTTTAACTGCAGTCAGGAAGCCTGTATTAGGAATAGTTATGCTTTAATTGATCAGCTTTGGAAAGGGGAATGGACAAAGTGAACTCAAGTTCCTCTTAACCCTAATTTCTAGATATATTAAAGATCTATCACAAAATGGAATTTAAGATAATTTTTCAGCTAGTTCGAGGAAAATCAAAAATACAAGCAGAAAAATAGAGATGGTGAAAGTCAACATACAGACAATCTGATATTTTTTTGGATATATATGATCTTAAAACTTTCCTTTTGTGCTTATCAATAGTCATTTATAGTTTAATTGTTTTTCATAAAATTCTGTATATCTTCATTTTCACAAATAAGGTAACTGTTTAAGGTTAGATTTTATGATGATTCAATATTTATCACTACCTTAAAAGCTTACAGAAATTTTTGTTCTGAAATAGAAAGAGAAATGACAAAGCTTTAATATTTTATTTCAAATGACCAGTAACTTCAGTTTATTCAAAATACATTCTTTAAAATTGATATTCTAATATTAATCTAAGAGTAGAATAGCTAGACATCTGAGCAAGGAGTCTGATAGAATAGCTTCACCTGAAAAGTGTTCTGAACACTTCAGAAATGTGATTATTCACAAAATAAAGGCCCTAAATATTGAGAAATAGAGATGAAAGTCTTGCAAACTAGATGGCAAAACAGATAACTCCAGGAGAATTTAAGTTTGATAAAAATACCTTAGAAGAACAAAACAAAAGCATTTCTTCTTATAATGAATATACTGGATAAAAAAATGTTTAGAAAGGCAAAGTAGAGCAAGTTTACCCTATATGTGTCTCTGTAGTTCTGCCTTCACCACTGAACACACATCTAGCTGCAAGAATATCATCATAGCTAACATCAACAGGATGTTCCACTGGATAGAATGCCTGAAAGAGAGAATGAGTCACCCTAATTAGTAAAAGCGTCCCATATTACTGACGTCAGTACACACACACAAAAACAGTACGACACGTCTGAAAAGTGATTTCATAAACGTTTTTGCATCGTAAGTAATCACAGCAACGCTTGCCAGCACTCACGTCTAGTGGCACAGTAACGCACACTGGTGGAAACATGACGCAAATCTAAGGCATGTGATATCAGTTAAACTTCTTAGTTTTAAATAAAGACGATTAGAATTGAAAGCTATAGTAAATAAACAAAAAATCCAATAACCAACCTGTGGTACTTGTGGACTCTGTCTACCAATTAATGTCCACTGACCATTTCTCACTCTGTATCCACTCACTACTTTACCTGGAACACACAAACATGTATGTGAACATTGTTTACTTCTAAAAAGTGATGCTGCAGGTTCAGTACCATGCCATTAAATGATTGATATATTTAATATTGCAATAAAACTCTTACCTAGTCTGTGTGTATGAACTCTGTAGGCAAAAAGGTGCATTGGAAATCTTTTGTAATGGCAAGCAATATCTGCATCAACCACTGTTAAAATATGGTAATAAACACAAAAAACATTAATTACTGAACAGAGAAAAGCTATACTACTACACTTCATTTAGTGTAAAAGTACTTTCAAAAAGTATTTCTACACGGGGTAAGGGAGAATTTTAATTTAGTTTATTGGGACTATTCCATCTAAGTTTCAGATAAAATCTACTGAATATGATTCTGAATAGAAAATGTTCAGAAATTTGTTTTTACAATGTATTTTCTATGTTTTAACCTCTTAACTGACTAGAAACATAGGAATGAAAGTTTAAAAAGAGCAGCTCCTTACAGAAATTCGTTTATTGAAACTGACCTTTTATGTAAATCACAAATATACAGCGTAAGTACAAATGTAGACGAAGAAGTATCCAAATATTATGGATTTGTGTGAAAGGGGAGAAAATAGGCAGGACTTTATCAGTAAAACACTGCTTAAAAGGACAACAAATCAAAGAAATACTTTTAAGAAGCTCAGGAACTCCAATGTTGCACAGATCATTGCTGTTTTGTACAACACTGCTATCTACAACATTGATTGATTTCCTTTGCAAATGTAGGAAATGTGATAATTCATTTCATTATAGCAATTAACTCTTGTACCAGTATGCCTCTGATACATTTTCTTCCCTGATCAGCAGAGAGAAAATAATAATCAGATACCGACATTACATGTCCCTTTGTAGAGCTATAGCTTACCTTTCTCACCAGGTGGTATCACAGTGTTCACAGACATCATTAGATACATTCCAGCAATCAAAGGCTGCCTGGAATTCAAAACCCAAGCTCTTTTAAACAAGCCCTTTGTAAAACCAGACTACAAGTGACAAGATACGCAATTTGTTTAACATCACTAATTTCTAAGTGTTTGATTACTTGTTAAACTGTGCTACAGAACCTGCTGCACAACAACTCCTCTTCTCTCCTATATTACATATGGAACTACAGTTTTTAAAGCGTCTTCTACAAAGCAGGTGAAATAACACAATATAATTATCTACATAATTGCTATTCTTATCCCGAATTTCTCCATGTGAACCTTTTAACCTGGATTAATTCTGCACTGACAGCAACATATCACCAAGTCTTGTGAAAGGAATAAAAGCATTTGCCAGCAGATGATGCTTCAGAATTCTTAATATTTTAAGTTCGCCATATTTTTACTTCACACACTTCAAAAGAAACGCAAGGGCTTTCAATGTCTTGTCTTCTAATAAAAAAATGTAATATGTTCAGTACTTTTAATTAGACTTACTTTTGATGAGTGAGATGCAGAGTTACGCCAGAGCAGTCCTTGTGTTTATCTGTACAAACAATGACACAGTTTAATCACTGCCAACTAAATGTATGCAGAAGTACTGTACATGAATAACACTATTCGGCGGTATAAAAAATAACAGAAAATAAGTTTTAACCTTTCTATTTTCAGTAAATCATTCCTGTGGAAATATTACTCGAATTTGACCAAACCTGAGTATCACTGTACTGTATTTATAGCAAGATCTGTACATGTAGCTTTTCATCCTCCAGAGCTTTGCTAACTGCATTTCTTGTCATTAGAAATTGCAGATCTTTAAGAACTAGTTTTGGGGAGATGAAGCCATTCCATTTTTGCAATAGCTGGAAAAACTATTTTGCATTAGAAAAATTGTATTTTGACAAAAATTAGGAAAAAAAGCAGTCCTGGGACTTTAATATTTGTTCTGCATGAAAGCGACATTATGTCAACACAAAAAATAGCTATAGTGAGAAGAGGGATATAACTCTAAAGCAATGAAACGTATCCTTTTACCCTGTAAGTTCAGAAAAGAAAGAACAGAGTTGCTATGCATCTGCTGACAAGTAGTAACTGCAGACATATTGTCCTCCTGACAATATGTAGGTAAGATTCAGAACTGAAAAAGCAGTGCATTTGAACAGAAGAAAGGATAATGATTACAGTGGGACTATACAGAATAAAATGAATCAGTATTTTTTAAAAAAGAAAACATTAGTCACAGCATTTCATTATTAAATGATAACAAACACTTCTATATCAAAAAATCTGAATCAGTAATTAACAGCAACAACAACAACAAAAAGGCAAACTTTCACCTGAATGGTAGCTCACTCATCCAGAGTACACCTGTAGTTTCACTGAATGCTTGGAAAGAATATCTAATGAGAACTTTTCAGAACAATCGTGATGAAACAGATGGAGGGCGGCTGAAAATTCAAGTGGTAGTGCAGAAAGAGAACTGATTCAAAGCAGATGGAATTCGAGTCTCTTTCTTAAGCTACACATAATACTGCCTCAGATATAAAGACTCATGTACCTATGTTCTGCTTAGGGGATCAAACATGGTTTTGACAGAGCACTGACAAATGCGTAAGTTCACCTGCAATCACACACACAGCCAAGCCAGTCAGCCAGTCGTCGTCACTTTCTTGCCCATATTTTAGCTGTTTTTATAAAATCCCCAACACTCTGAAAGAGTCTTTCAATAAAATAACATATTCTTACCTATATCATTTTGTGCTAACATGCAAGTTTGTAAAGAAAAATACTAACACTGATAAAGCAATCTACATTTTAAAATAAACACATTTTAAGACGGAGTCCTCAAATGTTTTAATTTACTTTTTAAAAGAGAGAAGTCCATCTGTAAATGCATTCACCACATGGCAATCCATTTGCCAGGTGGCAGAGAAGTAGGTAGAGAAGACGACAAAGCTGTAGAAGTAAAGGAGAAAGGACCAAATAGAAGACCAAGAGAGAGCAGATAAAAGCAAATGACAAGAATTAAGATACAGTCACTACTGGGCTCAAACAGTGCAACAGGTTACAAACAGAGAAATTGATAGAACGTGATTACCTTTCTTTCCTAACAAGTTAAAACATATTATTATTGATACTTTTAATTACTTTGATTCTAGGGAATATTTCTATATTCTTATGTGCTGGGAACTACAAAGATAATCATATGACAGGTAAGAAACCATGTTAGACTTTGGTACAAGAAGTACAGGACGAAATAAATTCTATACATGGAGATTTTATGTATTTTTTTTTNGAAATACTTAAAAGAACTATGAGTTGTAGATTTGATCCTAGCGTCTGTGGCTAAAACGTTGCAGTGTTGTCTTCCTTAGTCAGAAGACCTACACATACGCCAAAGCCACTGAGCAGCAATGCAAGTGACAATAGCTCCTCCTGTCTGAATGGTTTTCCTGTTTGTTTTAGAGGTATCTACTATTTGTATGGATATTTTGTTACCAGAAACCAACAGACCAAACAGATTAAGAGAATGTGACTAGAAAGTGGCTTGCAATAAAAGAATCATAGAATGGTTTGGGTTGAAGGGGTCTTACGGATCATCTAGTTCCAAACCTCTGCCATGGATGGGCAAGGACACTTGACTCAAGCCCAGGACCTTGCACTTGGCGTTCCTGAACTTGCTGGGGTTGACTCAGGCTCTCCTCTCAAGCCTGTCAAGGTTCCTCTGGAAGACAACCCTTCTCTTCCATGTCAGCCTCACCACACAGCTTGGTATCCTCTGCAAACTGCACTCAATCATACTGCCCATGTTGCTGACTTAGATGTTAAATAGCATGCTTCCAATACCAACCCAAAGGAACATCACTGTTATCCACATGGACACTGAGCTGTTGATCACAACTGAGTGCAGTTATCCGGACAATTTTTTAACCAGCTAGTGGCCCATCTGACAAATCTATCTTCAATACAGACAAGAATGTCCCGCACTTTTCACAAGTCCAGGTGGATGATCTTAGCTGCTCTTCCCTTATCCATTAATGCTGTAACCCCTTATTCACTACAATCAACAAATTCATCAGGCACAATTCACTTTTAGTGAAGTCATATTGGCTGCCACCAGTCACCTCTGTTTTCCACGTGTGAATGGAAGGCACAGCTTTCTCTGTTTACTGCTGCTGGTAAAATGAAAATTGGGAAAAATAAAGTTTCACACACAGTGCAAAAAGAATAAAGACATAAAAAACTAGGGTTCTTAGCAGATGCAGGCTCCATGATGTCTTTGTTGAAGATGCCTGAGACTATTTGTTAGTTCTGAGGTGAGGATTCATCCTGGTCTGCTCTCCTCCAGAGATAACTGGTTCTAACTGTATATAGGAAAAAGCAGTTCAGCTGGACATTATGAATTTCTATGATTCCCAAAAGCCTTAATGCAGCAAAGCATTACTGTTTTGTTCTGACAGCACTGCTATGATCACTAGACTACCTACAATAAAGGGAAGATGTCACTTCTTCCCCCTCGCTAGTTTTGCTCATAATGCGTATTTCTAGACCTTCACAACAACTAATTTGATCTCCCAACCCTTCATGCCCCCCCCCCATCCTACCCTCCAGTGAAACATATCCCTAAGAGAAACTTCATTCCTGGAGGTGATAAACTTATTTAAGGTTAAGTGAAAAAAAGCCATACAGTTGCAGATAAAAATCTGTGCAGCTTTCAACTGGTGCAAGTTAATACAACAGAAGACTGCAGGGATCTAACCAGCTATTGCGCTGCACAGGTCAGAATATATTAAGAAGGCTGGCTGGGAGAAACAAGAGCAGAAACCACAAGCAAGCATAGTCACAATTCTGCAGCCACCGTCTGGGCCAGCTTACCTTCATTAAACCACAGTACTTGCTAAGGTCTATCACATAAGGATATTCTATTACATCAGCTAGGCAAAAATCAACAAACCAAAGAAAAGATGAGCTGTTCTAAACTCTTGGGCATCAGGAGGAAAAGAGAAGAAACACTCACACTGCTCTTTTGTCATGCTTAAACAACTGTCAACTTCCATCTAGGCAACAGTGCTGATCTTGTAAATTCAGATAATAAAACCAAATTCAAAGTAGATTCAAAAGAAGAGATAAGACAGTTGACAAACAGATTTAAAAGCAGTAAAAAGGAAGCACTAGCAGGGAGCTAGTAAAAAGTGTAAGTTCACAAACACAAAAAATATCAACCTATTGCATGAGAACAGGGCTTACTGATTGCTTCTTCTTGTCTAGTTCCTCAAACCTTCCCCACACTGACTTTGAAAGTTCTCACAGACTTTACAAATGCATTCTTATCAAGCTTGAGTAAGCTCAGGAGCTAGTTTTTAATGAGATTACAGTTTTGACTGATTACTTGGTCTGAAAACAAAATATTTTACTACATCAACAACACCAGTATTTTGCTGTCCTCTTAGGACATTTACATGCTTTATAAAAACAAAACCAAAATTTCTTCAATTTATTTCTCTATTATGTTCTACTTGTTTGATTCTATCCAAGACTTGTTAAAAAAAAAAAGACATTTGAGGTGTCCAAGTAAGAAAATCAATAATTTTTATCCACATCAGCAGTGACAGTACTACAAAACTACACTTGGACATATAAGTATTTATACCATTGCTTCTCTCCCATAAGCAGTTAAGTACTTATCTAACAGAAGGAGTCTTAACGTATTTTGCAATCTTTACTGGAACTAAAGATGCAGTTCTTCCAGTAAAAAGCTTCCAAAATCATCATCTACTGCCAACAAAAGCAGCCAGTCTAATGGAGGAATTATTGGGTGGTGATCTACAGCCTGAATTTACACATTTGTTTAGACTGGATTGCTATATATAGTTGCCATGCCTAATCTCATTAAAGTTTAGGTCCGTGAATCACCTGAAATGGGAGCTCATTTCAGCAGAGGGTTTGAGACTGCATGAGACCTTGTCCTGGCAAGAGGCTCTGAAATTCTGAATAACAACCTATGGAGAATCACACCTTTTGATGAATCAGTTCAAGCATACTACTCTGATTTCAACAGTTCATCAGCTCTGATAAAACTCAACTACTTTTAGTGCCAATTATGATCAAGGAGCAGAAGTCTTTTTCTTTTTTTAAGAACTTTTTTTTCCATGGAAAACTCTAACAGCACAGTCACCACAATTGCTTAAACAAAATTGTTTCTTGTGTTTGGAAACCAAATTAAGCCAGCAAATTTACATTAGTAGTATGCTCACTTATGTAGCAATTACTCTCTACAGTGACTTACAAAAATGTGCAACAGATTCTCTACATTTCAACATTCAAGTAAGGAATACAGAGAAACATTTATAGATCTACACATACTTAGCTATACACATACATACTACGTTACTTGCATACAAAAAAGGCAAAAAACTAGCTTTAGTGTTCTGCATTTATGTGGAACAGATGTGATGATGTTTCTAGCCTTGCAGATGACTACAGGCAGTGCAAAATGAAATGGTGCAGTCTGTTGCAACAACATATGAAATGATGAGATAATGAATGAGGAATTTTTCAGAATGTAAAACAAATACTACACCTCAGAAACTACATACTGGAAAAAAATAGTAATATTTAACCAAAATCTGGATATAAAAAAAATCAGAAATATCAGATTTAAATACGATATTAATTATGTTTCATCATTTGACAGGCAGGTATTAAGTATACCAGTCAAGAATGAATGCCACACTGCACATGCTGTCAGTGGTGAGTCCTCTTTGCTGGGCAATCATTTTCTTCTAAGAAAAGTGATGATATAGTCAGGGAGCAAACAATATCTGAACTCTAAGTCATAAGCCTGATTTGAGTCAAAATTCAGCTTTGAAAAGCTTTTTCAAGCTTTTGATTTATCTCTTTACATTTGAAAGTTCAGGAGCCAAACACCACAGAATCACAATATGTTAGGGATTGGAAGGGACCTCGAAAGATCATCTAGTCCAATGCCCCTGTCAGAGCAGGAACACCTAGATTAGGTTACACAGGAACACGTCCAAGTGCGTTTTGAATGCCTCCAGAGAAGGAGACCCCACAAACTCTCTGGGCAGCCCGCTCCAAGTGCTCTGTCGCCCTCACCACGAAAGAGTTTAACATTTAAGCTAGATCTTCAGAACATCAGCTAGACAGGACTCAGGCATCACCTCATGTTTTCATCTTGATAAAATTATTTCCAGACGTGTTAAATCACACTACAAGCACAATCTACATGGTTTTGAATGGCACACAAGACTTGAATTGGTTTTAAAAGGTCACACATGTTGTTATAAGTCTAAACACTTTAAAACTGTATTCTAATACATAACGTAAGACAATACAAAGAACACAGAAAAGCTGTTTGCTGAAAACATAAATCAACAGTGCTTTCATAGTTCAATTTTTTCCCCAAACTTTTAAATCAGCTATTTTTCTTGTGAAAAAAGAGTGTAACCTACATTATCAATATTAGAACTATTAGTTGAGAGGAAAAAGGTAAATAAAACTTTTGATGAAAGTTTACCATATCTTCAAAGTATTGATTAAATCATCTTCACCAATCATGAAGAGATTATTAGAAGTGCTACCTTTTTTTTTTTTTTTTTTTTTTTTTTTTTAAATAAAATACATTATACTATTAGCCCTAGAGTCCAAATTTAGTTATCTTTTTGGTAACTATATAGAGGATATAATGAGATTACAGATCTCCTCCAGAAAAAATCTATATTAAACCTGTTACACAGGTCACAGTAAGTGTACAAGCTTTACACAGTTTGTAGAAGTATCTTACCTGGTCTTGCCTGAAAACTTGGAAGAAACGTGAGAAATTACTGACAGATTACTAATTTCACAGCCATCTCAATCTTCACATTATCAGTTGTTTTAGTGGCCCTGAGAACTTCTCTCTGCTCTCAAAACTTACGCATTTTAAAGGTTAAGTCAATTACCAAAACACTTGATACAGAAAATTTGTTTTCTTAAACTTACTCTTCACTTTGCTTATGTCCTTCTGGACACCTGATACAATATTCTTCCGAACAGATATAAAGAGAAGCAAAGCCAGGGACCTGGCTTTCTCTAAAATTCCCACTAGTAATTTCCCCTCTCATAAACTAAAAAAATTATGAAGACAAGAAAGATGAGGAATGCATACAAAAATATTTGTTCAGAAAAGTATGATGTAGGAAAAACACTTGATAGAATGAATAAATACTATCAAAAGTAGATATTTCCCCACCATCACAGAAATCAAGACGTGAGGTTGTTTTGTTACTGCTGTCTCAAACAGCTTGAAATATGTCCACAAAGTAAAAAAAAAATGATGCTGATAATTAAAAAAAAAAAAGGGGAGGAGGCTTTGACTTATGCCTATTTGACCCAAATTGTCAATTGATAAACATGCGTTAACTTCAGTTTGAACTCTGGTTCACAAGAACTGCCAAGAATTAGGATTACAGAGCATGTTTTGAAGTCTTTATGACCAATCACCTTAAGTCTCAGAGTGCTCTCCGCAGAAAATTCTCATCTACAAGAATTAAAGCAGATTCCCCTCCCTAGGAAGATTAAGCACAACTTTGTATCTTTTTCCAGTCCACAAAATCTGTCCAAAGAACTATGACAGAACTCTAAGGACATAAAGGAGGAGACAAAATTTTCCTGAAACAAAAAAAATCCTTATTACAAGAGTCCTTTCCAAACTCATAAAATAGTACCTGTTAAATTCAGATGACTTACTAATTTTTTGCAGGGACTTCATCTAAATACTGTAACCGATATGTCTGTCAGAATAGAAATGTAAGTAAATACTGACCAAGATTTTGACAAAAAACTGTGTTACATATAGTAGTTTTGCACGTAGAGGTATTTCTTCTCCTCAAAGTTCCCTTGCTTTTGGAAGTTGACTACACTTTTCTCTCAGTAAAGAAACTCTGAACATACATACATATATGAAGTTATGTCTATATAAAGATATGTATAAATTAAATTAATAGTATTTAAATATTTAAAATGTAGAGTATATGTGTAACTATATGTGCATATACATATAGTAATTAGAGCTGCTACAGCTATGCTAGAGACTACTGGCAACTAGATTTAGAATAAACAAACAAAAAAAAGCGTAACATTTCTATTCTCATAATCAAACAGGCATCACATAAATCTTTTGAATAAGAAGCTATAGCCTGCTTAATGATTCCCATGGGTAACTTCATTTTCTCTGTAGCTCCAAATGTGCTTCAGTATTTATTTTGAAAAGCAGGTTATTCTTTTAAATACAAAAATGACTAAACCCTTCTAATTAGAAGCCTAGATTTCTTGGTATCCAATGGCATCCTGCTCACTGGCCTCCTTCCTGGAAGGAGTGAAAATTTTTTCTTGCATCTTAGAAATGATTCAATTAAGGAAAAAATAACAACAACAACAAAAAATAAATGTAGAAAGACTGCAATGTTACATGTTTCTTTCTTTGATTTTTTTCTATTTCTAAAAGAAACAGTAAATGTGGAGACAATCAAGATCAAGAACAGTTGGATACAGTAATGAAAGCAAGCTTCCGATTCTTACCAGTAATTTTCATTAGAAGAGGGTTCATTACATCCAAAGAGTAACATGTGATGGACAGTGTCCATGCTGGCATGAGGTTTAAAGTCAACTGAAAAACAAAATGATAAAATAAATGTTACCCTTCCTCTCACCACAATTTACACAAAGAAGAGCATTTTGTGTTAATATTTCTCTGTAATACTAGAAACAAAGTACGTATCCCCCCCCAGCCATTTATTTACCTTTTGCATTCCACTTACAAGCCTTCCCTTCAGTTCATTCAACAGCCTCTCACTCATGTTAAAACTGTATCTCACTTAGTCATTGAAAAAAAAATTCCATGTTTCCCCTCAAAACCTCTCTATTTTCCCCAGTAGTTAAATAAAACACTTAGTAGATATATCAGTATGACCCAAATCCCAGTTTTTGTAGTAACCAGTCATATGTAAATTTAGTTTCAAAATTTGCACTTATGATTTATCAGTACTTTTTTAAAGTTCTTTTTAACTTTTTCATCAAAATAAAAATATGAAGTTACAGTTAAGAGCAACTATTATCTTGCACACTGGTTGAAATCCTCTTTTCTCAGCATTTCATTTGATTTACACTTTTGCTGCATCTTTCTTGGGACTATAGTTCCAAGAAGAGAACTAACGTGACAAACTCTTTGGAATGGAAAATAAGATTCCCTAAAAGACAACACAATCCTGTTGCCCAAATACTTCTGATTGTTAGAAAATTGAAAGATGATCATATTCAGTATTCAAGTGTCTGTTTGTTATTAAGTACCAGAAAGCCATTATTTTCATTTCTCAAATAGTCAAGATCTTGTTCACTACTGAAAAAAAGTTACCCACATCACAGTGTAGTAATACTGATCATAAACGTACAATGACAGCATTTCTAAAAATAAAACAGCTACACTGTGTAACTTCCTCTGTTATTACTGAAATGCTGTGCCAGATGCAAGCAATATAAAGGAATTTTTCTTAATATGTGACAGAGAAAAGGGCCGGAGGATTTTTAACCTTATTCAACAGCAGAACTTCCAGAAACTGAGTCACTCTTGACATTAGACAGACATTTAGGAGTCTCTAAGTGCTTCTTAGTTTTTCAAGGGTCTTAGTATGGTCAGACAATGAAGCTGTAGACCACACAAACCACTTCTGCTTCATAAATCTGCAAGTTTATCAATATGTTAACAACAGCTGGCACAGAGCTTCTGAGATGAATGATGATGTGGATTATTGTCCCAATTCTATGAAGGGAAAAAAAATACAAACAGATAGCTTTCAACCCTACTTTTTGGAGCTTAGGTTTGTAATGAAAAGTGAAGAAGTAATATTACCAGAAGATAAGGCACAGAAGTCAAAAGCTAGCTAGCTTGAATATAAGCCATGCAGCCAGGCTGGGTTGTAAAGAAACAAGCATGATAAAGTAGAGGATCTGTTCTGAGAAATAAGGGGTGTCTCCACATGCTCTGTGAAGAAAGGAAGCAAAGAGCACCACTTATTCTTAAGAATGAATTTGCAGCATCGTTCAAGTTGCTTGAAAGATCAGAGTTCAAAGACCGTATGCAGCCATCTTTTTACTAGCAAATTTTACTCAGTCCTTAGCCATAAAACTGATCCGCATTACAGAAAGACATTTGTTTTGGTATTCTTATCATTAACAAAGTGAAAATATGATTAACTCATGCATGGGATGAATAATGTGTCATGTTATGCAGACTAAATTTTCAAGTGTTTATGCTGCTGTTGCCAACGTAAATGAGAGGACATTTCTAAATAGTTCATAAGCAGTTATAATGATTTTTATTACAGAATGCAATACCTGCACAAAATGTACTGTAGACAACACTTAGAAAGACAGCCGTCAATAAAGACAAATTCAACCACAGGGCCTCTCATCTGCAAACCTCTGCAGCCAGTACAGTCTCGCTGTTTCTTTATAATTCCATGCCACCCTCTCATCTTCTTAATTACTGTAACAAGTGAGTCCAGACATCTATTATTTTCTGCACAATGTCTACTGCAATGACATTCCAGTGCATGGCAAGGACCCTTAAGAACTGTTATAAAATGTACTACAAATAGCTTAACAAGTACTACTAGTAAAAACAGTATATAATTAGCAAAGTAAAATCACATCTCTGTTTGAACTACTTGCATGCACTAGTTTAGCTCATATCTCATCACTGCTTCTGAAGGAAAGAGCTGAAAGGCATCTCAGTTTGCCTCCGAGCTAAAGAAAGTTTTGCAGAGTCAGTTACCCTTTCCTATGTACGTATCTTCTTAGCAACACTGACAAGCAAACACTATCACAAACACTATCAGCTTTCAAAAACAGGAGTTTCAAAAAAAAAAAAAAAATTTAAAAATGATGTAAGTTGTAAAAGCCATGCAAACCAGCATGAGATTCAAGCCATACAATACCTGTTACTACCAAAGTCTTAAGAAATATCAGACAAAAGCTTCTAGTTATTCTTCTAGTTGACAGCCACTACATTTTAAAATAAGAAGCATAACAGAACTCAATATTTAAATGACTATGACATCTTGCAGAAGAAAGTTTTGGCCTAACAAAATATCAACACCTGACTTCACTGTTTTACGCAAGACTGACAAAAAAAACAAAACAATTTTATCGTCCCAAATTAGAAAACTAATAGGCATACCAAGAGTGGTATTTACATACTGTAATACGTGACTGGAATTCTTTCTGTTCACTTCCTGTTCACTGTTACAAATTCACTCAAGATCAAAACTTTTCTTACAAAAGCGCTCAAAATGAAATANAAAAGTAGGTTATTTATTTATTTATTTATTTAACTTAAGAACAAATTTTCAGGCCATCACAGAAAAAAAGTGAAAACTCTGAAACTGAAAAGAAAGTAGAGCACATCCAGGCAAATTCCTTAACTACTGAAACAGTACACAATACTAGCACTAGTCTCCTAAATTGTATCATTATCAGTTCCTACTTCCTAAACTTCCATATTTCTAGAGGTTTGTATGACATTGATTATATGGAGTCCTGCACAGACACACAAGTAATAAGGAAGGATGTCATGTTGAGGTGCTGGTTTTTATTTCAGGTGCTAATTTCTTTCATTTCTTTCTTTGAGAAAAGGGATTTTTTGACTATGAGATTTGACAACCAAGTCAATTTCCTAAGAAAAATTTTTAACACATCCTCAAATAGCGTGCAACTGGAGTTACTAATCTCATTTTTTTTCATATCTACATACACATAAATAATACTTAAAAGAAAAAATGAACACTGAGAACTCTTCACTGTCCCCAAGCAATATGAGACCAGCTCTCAACTAACAAGTTTTCTTTAGAGGTTTGTAACTTTAATTATGCATGATTTTAGCAGGCGAGGAATCACAGGCTGTATATGTCCATGAAAATCAGTTCTTTCAACTTCTGTCATGCACATTTACACACATCTTCCGTTTAAATAGTTCCAGCATACTCAGTTCATTCATCCTACTTGTCCTCCCACGTTAGCATTATTGCCATTATGCCACATTACGTCTTCATGGCACAGAAGAAACTTTACCATCAACCTCAGAAAAGTTATAAAGACAGTAAGGACACTACTGAGTAGGACACTAGATGAGTATTGCTCAAACTTGGCAGCAAAGAGGTATACATAAGAGAGGCTGCACTGTATGAGGAAACTGTTCGCTACATCACTGCTTCTCCATTCGAAAGTTGGTATGATCTGTGGATCATGTACCACATTACCACAAAAGATTCAGAGGCCATAGGCATAGCTCAGGAACTGCAGGTGCAATGTATATTCCTCCCTGTTCTTTATGTCTTCTAAAGCTTTAATTTCTGTTCAGAGCTTCTGGTTTATGGTTTTTCTGAAGCAACTTCTACTTTCTCCTACCAGTACTAGGAAATCAGACTCATTGGTAATGCCACTGTAACTACTAAAGATTTTTTTAAATATATTTCTTGCTACACACATTTTCAAAACACCATAACTTTACCTTATCTTTTGTTATTATTCAGTTTACTTCCCCTTTATTGTCCAACACTTTATCTCTTAGATCTCCACATACTTGTTTAAATTCCACACAGTAAGGTATGACAGAATTGCTTCAAGAGTATGGAGACCCATAGGTTTCTTTGTTCCTTAATGCAACAGAAGACCAAACACAAACATGTGACATAGCAAAAATAAGAATTTATGCTTCTCAAAGATGTCAAAATAACCCAGTTCAAGGTTAAGGAACATATTAGAGCATGGAATTTTAAAAATTTTAAATAATCTTATTTCAAGAAGCTCAGATCAGACAGATAGGAGCACCCCCATTTTCCTAAGCCCAAATCCTTATGGGAGACCTAACTATCCCATTATCCACTGGAGGGAGAACACAGCAGGGCATAGGAGGTCTAAGAGGTTCCTGGAATGCTTGGACTTCCTTGTTTAAGTGATAGAGAAACCAACTAAGTGCATGCACTTGCAGCCTGGAAGTCCAACTGCCTCCTGACCTGCATCAAAAGAGGAGTGGCAACAGGTAGAGGGAAGGGACTGCCACCCACTGCTCTGTCCTTGTGAGGCCCTAGCTGGAGTACCAGGGAGGTGGTTCAGTCACCATCCCTGAATGTGTTTATAAACTATTTGGATGCGGTGCTCAGGGAGAGACATGATTTAGCAGAGGGTTGTTAGAGTTAGGGCAGTATGGTTAGGTTGCAGTGATGAAGGTCTTTTCCAACCTGAGCAATTCTATGATTCTATCATGTCCAGGCCTGGGGGCTTCAGCACAAGAATGATATGGAGCTGCTGGAGCATGTCCAGAGGAGGCCATGAAGATTACCAGGGGGCTAGAGCACTGCTTTTATGAAGAAAGGTTGTAAGAGCTGGGCTTGTTCAGACTGGAGAAGGCTCCAGGAGACCTCACTGTGGCATTTCACTATTTGAGGTGGACTACAGAAAAGATGGGGAGGGATTCCTCACACCAGGGATGGTATGAGGAACAGGAGCATGGAACAACAGCTTTAAATAGAAAGAAGGTAAACTTAGATTAGATATGAAGAAGTGGAACAGGTTGCACAGAGAAATCATGGATGTCCCGCTCCAGAAAGTATACAAGGCCATGTTGGTGAGGCCCTGGGCTCACAGCAGGGTGAGGAACTGGATGATCTTTATAATTCCCCCCAGACCAAACCATTCTGTGACTACATTAATATTTCAGTGTACATTAATGCAATCCAAACATTCACTGACAATAATAAGTGCATTACCATGCTTGAAATGATTTTCACCTTCTTTGAAATATGAAAAACACTGTTTCCACTATTTGCAACTTTACAATTCCAAACACAGACACTGCAATTGATTGGCAAGTATGTCATCCTCTGCACCAGCTGTTCAATTAATGTTAAGCATGTTCATGTGTATTTCTTCCAACCTTCTAAAATACAATTATGAATTACATAGGGGCAAATAATTTTCTCCCCAAACACAGATTTATTTATCTACTTCACTAATTTAAGTCATTTGCTCTGTATCCTTTGAAGAAAATAAATCTGTTTACCAGAAAGAAGTTTCTAAAGAAGTAAAATTAATACATAAGCTTTATTACAAATATGACTGCAGATCTTTATCTTCGTGAGTGGTGCTAGCAGAGAAATTTTTTTGAGCAGATAATGTAAATATTCTTAATGATCTGAATTTCTATAACTAATATAACTTACAGAATGAAGTTCTGAAATACATACCTCTAAATGCACTGATATCACCATAGTGTACCTGCAATACAAAAAATTTGCTCCCTGTTTCTCCTCCAACTCTGAATCCAACACCTAAGGGTAAAAAAACACAAGGCTTTCAGAAACAATAAATGTAATTTAGTTCACCAGGGCTGAACATATCTAATACAAATACAGACCTATCAAATACAAATCACTGAAACTGCTTAAAGGGTTTATAATTTTATGAGATAACAGTGAAGAAAGTGCTACTCTAAAACCCAGGAAAACTACTGTCACGGCACACTTTCCCAGACTAAGAATCTAAGAACAAAATTTAGCTATTAATGGTCAGATATCTACTTCAAGCAAACAATTCTCTTAACACAAAATTCCAATCACAGATTTGAAGTATATATTACACACATAATATAATTTAAAATAATAATAATAAAAAAAATCAGTTTGATGTCATCCCTGTAGTATTTGGTATAACTTTCATCTCATCTCCCAGTCTCTCCTACTACCTGTGAAGAATACAAACTGAGTAATGCTGACTAACTGAAAACACACTGTACATTAAGATAAGAAATAACAATTTAAAAAGATCAGCAGTAAAATACTTTAAGAGAAAAATTAACATTGTATGCTGAAAATGTTGTGTGGAACTTACGAAGCTTGCTAACAGAAGCAACAATGAGCACAGAAAATAGAGGAATCTGAAATAATTTGTAATAATGAAATTGCAAAAGATCACCATCACCAAAGGGAATTCTCTAAACAGGTTATACAACGAATGCTTTAGGAAAGAAGCACCAAAAGCAATTTCAACTTCTACAGATATTGAATCCCAGTAGATTAAAACTGCTCATGGCAGGAGCCAATTTATAAAGGGGACTGCAGTTTCCCTGCTGAGAAGTATGATATCATTATGATAAAAAACAAAAACACAATACCTTGTATTTATGGGCAGCTTAGAGGCAGAAAAATTAATACAAGCTGAGGTTCAATAGCAGAGCAAACAACAGACTTCCCACAGAACCCTCTAAGCAACAATTTTTTTAATTGACATTCTGATAACCAAATCAACTAACATTTATGGTCATAAGCATGAAAATTGTATTTCAAATAAACCACTTGATGATAGTATGTATGTATTGTTCATGGTTAATAGAAAGAGGCAGTAAAAGAGAAAAAGAATCTCAATTTCAAGGTTATATTTATATAGACAGATACAACTTCTACGTGTCTTATTAGTAGCCTACAAAATTTTGATTTTAAATCAGCAAAATGGACTCATACAATCCATCATTCAAAAGAGTATAGAAGCACGTTGCTCAACTTCATGAAAATATCAAGAAACTAAAACCAAACAAAATTATCCAGTACACTTAACTAAGAAAATCAATTATTTGGATTCAATTTGTCTATATTTTCCTAAACACAAATATACTTCAATTCAATTTCAGAGAGATTGTAATAACTGTGCCACTGAAAAATACATAAGTAGTACCCTTCCAAAAAGATACAGCAGGAAATGTGAGATTAATGTTATTTAAAAATAAGGCATTAACTCCCAGTTACCTTTTTTCTCCCCACTGAAGATCATAATGATACAGCAAATAGGAGGACAAAAAAACCCCACAAGTGTATTACCTAGCACAATATATTTCCAGTTTATGAAGTTTAAGTTCATACACTTTCCATTAACTAAACATGATTTTATACAAGTTTCCTAGATGCGTCCATTGCTCATCTCCACATCCTCTCCTCTGCCTCTGTGCACAAGGACTTTACATTAAGGTACGATACCTTTGGGTAGCCTGGTAGGTGGAGCATTTCTTGCCCAAGCATACAGAATATTTGATTTGTCTTTGCAGATTCCTTCATCACAGTCCCTAAAATTATGAGAAAAGAAAACAAAAGGAAATGTTTTTAATTTTGAAATCTGAAATCAACAGGTAAGTTATATAGAAAATTACTAATTTTAAGCTCATAGAATCACAGAAAGGTTTAGGCTGGAAGGGGCCTTAAAGTCCACCCAGTTCCAACCCCTTTCTACGGGCTGGCTTGCCACCCACCAGCTCAGCTGCCCAGGGCCTCATCCAACCTGGCCTTGAGCGCCTCCAGGGATGGGGCACCACAGCTTCTCTGGGCAGCCTGTGCCAGTGCCTCACCGTTCTAAGACGTACGAAGATGTTTTTGGATGTACTTTGATTAAACATGTTTCTTTTAATGTAGATTATTTTTCCAGCTATCATTAGATCTCCCATCTTTTTCACTCTTTTCTTCCCTCGGCTTTAAGATAATATTAGGCAAACACAGACAAGCACATTTTAAATAGAAAACGATATTTAGAATTCATCTAAAAATCACTGGCATTAAAAGCATGCATAAAGATTGCTTAAGAAACAAGAAGTAGATGAACTCTTTCCTGCACTTAATGCCAGCACAGTGCTGTAAGTTTTTATTTTACAGCACACTTTCCCAGTTTTTTTTTTTTTTTTAAGTAGAAAATTACAAAGAAAAGAAGTTCATGTCAAGCTACCAACCATGAACACGTCAGAAATACTTAAAAGAACTATGAGTTGTAGATTTGATCCTAGCGTCTGTGGCTAAAACGTTGCAGTGTTGTCTTCCTTAGTCAGAAGACCTACACATACGCCAAAGCCACTGAGCAGCAATGCAAGTGACAATAGCTCCTCCTGTCTGAATGGTTTTCCTGTTTGTTTTAGAGGTATCTACTATTTGTATGGATATTTTGTTACCAGAAACCAACAGACCAAACAGATTAAGAGAATGTGACTAGAAAGTGGCTTGCAATAAAAGAATCATAGAATGGTTTGGGTTGAAGGGGTCTTACGGATCATCTAGTTCCAAACCTCTGCCATGGATGGGCAAGGACACTTGACTCAAGCCCAGGACCTTGCACTTGGCGTTCCTGAACTTGCTGGGGTTGACTCAGGCTCTCCTCTCAAGCCTGTCAAGGTTCCTCTGGAAGACAACCCTTCTCTTCCATGTCAGCCTCACCACACAGCTTGGTATCCTCTGCAAACTGCACTCAATCATACTGCCCATGTTGCTGACTTAGATGTTAAATAGCATGCTTCCAATACCAACCCAAAGGAACATCACTGTTATCCACATGGACACTGAGCTGTTGATCACAACTGAGTGCAGTTATCCGGACAATTTTTTAACCAGCTAGTGGCCCATCTGACAAATCTATCTTCAATACAGACAAGAATGTCCCGCACTTTTCACAAGTCCAGGTGGATGATCTTAGCTGCTCTTCCCTTATCCATTAATGCTGTAACCCCTTATTCACTACAATCAACAAATTCATCAGGCACAATTCACTTTTAGTGAAGTCATATTGGCTGCCACCAGTCACCTCTGTTTTCCACGTGTGAATGGAAGGCACAGCTTTCTCTGTTTACTGCTGCTGGTAAAATGAAAATTGGGAAAAATAAAGTTTCACACACAGTGCAAAAAGAATAAAGACATAAAAAACTAGGGTTCTTAGCAGATGCAGGCTCCATGATGTCTTTGTTGAAGATGCCTGAGACTATTTGTTAGTTCTGAGGTGAGGATTCATCCTGGTCTGCTCTCCTCCAGAGATAACTGGTTCTAACTGTATATAGGAAAAAGCAGTTCAGCTGGACATTATGAATTTCTATGATTCCCAAAAGCCTTAATGCAGCAAAGCATTACTGTTTTGTTCTGACAGCACTGCTATGATCACTAGACTACCTACAATAAAGGGAAGATGTCACTTCTTCCCCCTCGCTAGTTTTGCTCATAATGCGTATTTCTAGACCTTCACAACAACTAATTTGATCTCCCAACCCTTCATGCCCCCCCCCCATCCTACCCTCCAGTGAAACATATCCCTAAGAGAAACTTCATTCCTGGAGGTGATAAACTTATTTAAGGTTAAGTGAAAAAAAGCCATACAGTTGCAGATAAAAATCTGTGCAGCTTTCAACTGGTGCAAGTTAATACAACAGAAGACTGCAGGGATCTAACCAGCTATTGCGCTGCACAGGTCAGAATATATTAAGAAGGCTGGCTGGGAGAAACAAGAGCAGAAACCACAAGCAAGCATAGTCACAATTCTGCAGCCACCGTCTGGGCCAGCTTACCTTCATTAAACCACAGTACTTGCTAAGGTCTATCACATAAGGATATTCTATTACATCAGCTAGGCAAAAATCAACAAACCAAAGAAAAGATGAGCTGTTCTAAACTCTTGGGCATCAGGAGGAAAAGAGAAGAAACACTCACACTGCTCTTTTGTCATGCTTAAACAACTGTCAACTTCCATCTAGGCAACAGTGCTGATCTTGTAAATTCAGATAATAAAACCAAATTCAAAGTAGATTCAAAAGAAGAGATAAGACAGTTGACAAACAGATTTAAAAGCAGTAAAAAGGAAGCACTAGCAGGGAGCTAGTAAAAAGTGTAAGTTCACAAACACAAAAAATATCAACCTATTGCATGAGAACAGGGCTTACTGATTGCTTCTTCTTGTCTAGTTCCTCAAACCTTCCCCACACTGACTTTGAAAGTTCTCACAGACTTTACAAATGCATTCTTATCAAGCTTGAGTAAGCTCAGGAGCTAGTTTTTAATGAGATTACAGTTTTGACTGATTACTTGGTCTGAAAACAAAATATTTTACTACATCAACAACACCAGTATTTTGCTGTCCTCTTAGGACATTTACATGCTTTATAAAAACAAAACCAAAATTTCTTCAATTTATTTCTCTATTATGTTCTACTTGTTTGATTCTATCCAAGACTTGTTAAAAAAAAAAAGACATTTGAGGTGTCCAAGTAAGAAAATCAATAATTTTTATCCACATCAGCAGTGACAGTACTACAAAACTACACTTGGACATATAAGTATTTATACCATTGCTTCTCTCCCATAAGCAGTTAAGTACTTATCTAACAGAAGGAGTCTTAACGTATTTTGCAATCTTTACTGGAACTAAAGATGCAGTTCTTCCAGTAAAAAGCTTCCAAAATCATCATCTACTGCCAACAAAAGCAGCCAGTCTAATGGAGGAATTATTGGGTGGTGATCTACAGCCTGAATTTACACATTTGTTTAGACTGGATTGCTATATATAGTTGCCATGCCTAATCTCATTAAAGTTTAGGTCCGTGAATCACCTGAAATGGGAGCTCATTTCAGCAGAGGGTTTGAGACTGCATGAGACCTTGTCCTGGCAAGAGGCTCTGAAATTCTGAATAACAACCTATGGAGAATCACACCTTTTGATGAATCAGTTCAAGCATACTACTCTGATTTCAACAGTTCATCAGCTCTGATAAAACTCAACTACTTTTAGTGCCAATTATGATCAAGGAGCAGAAGTCTTTTTCTTTTTTTAAGAACTTTTTTTTCCATGGAAAACTCTAACAGCACAGTCACCACAATTGCTTAAACAAAATTGTTTCTTGTGTTTGGAAACCAAATTAAGCCAGCAAATTTACATTAGTAGTATGCTCACTTATGTAGCAATTACTCTCTACAGTGACTTACAAAAATGTGCAACAGATTCTCTACATTTCAACATTCAAGTAAGGAATACAGAGAAACATTTATAGATCTACACATACTTAGCTATACACATACATACTACGTTACTTGCATACAAAAAAGGCAAAAAACTAGCTTTAGTGTTCTGCATTTATGTGGAACAGATGTGATGATGTTTCTAGCCTTGCAGATGACTACAGGCAGTGCAAAATGAAATGGTGCAGTCTGTTGCAACAACATATGAAATGATGAGATAATGAATGAGGAATTTTTCAGAATGTAAAACAAATACTACACCTCAGAAACTACATACTGGAAAAAAATAGTAATATTTAACCAAAATCTGGATATAAAAAAAATCAGAAATATCAGATTTAAATACGATATTAATTATGTTTCATCATTTGACAGGCAGGTATTAAGTATACCAGTCAAGAATGAATGCCACACTGCACATGCTGTCAGTGGTGAGTCCTCTTTGCTGGGCAATCATTTTCTTCTAAGAAAAGTGATGATATAGTCAGGGAGCAAACAATATCTGAACTCTAAGTCATAAGCCTGATTTGAGTCAAAATTCAGCTTTGAAAAGCTTTTTCAAGCTTTTGATTTATCTCTTTACATTTGAAAGTTCAGGAGCCAAACACCACAGAATCACAATATGTTAGGGATTGGAAGGGACCTCGAAAGATCATCTAGTCCAATGCCCCTGTCAGAGCAGGAACACCTAGATTAGGTTACACAGGAACACGTCCAAGTGCGTTTTGAATGCCTCCAGAGAAGGAGACCCCACAAACTCTCTGGGCAGCCCGCTCCAAGTGCTCTGTCGCCCTCACCACGAAAGAGTTTAACATTTAAGCTAGATCTTCAGAACATCAGCTAGACAGGACTCAGGCATCACCTCATGTTTTCATCTTGATAAAATTATTTCCAGACGTGTTAAATCACACTACAAGCACAATCTACATGGTTTTGAATGGCACACAAGACTTGAATTGGTTTTAAAAGGTCACACATGTTGTTATAAGTCTAAACACTTTAAAACTGTATTCTAATACATAACGTAAGACAATACAAAGAACACAGAAAAGCTGTTTGCTGAAAACATAAATCAACAGTGCTTTCATAGTTCAATTTTTTCCCCAAACTTTTAAATCAGCTATTTTTCTTGTGAAAAAAGAGTGTAACCTACATTATCAATATTAGAACTATTAGTTGAGAGGAAAAAGGTAAATAAAACTTTTGATGAAAGTTTACCATATCTTCAAAGTATTGATTAAATCATCTTCACCAATCATGAAGAGATTATTAGAAGTGCTACCTT